>CACSLI010000013.1:0-185445 GCA_902706615.1 Meloidogyne luci | reverse complement strand
AATATAATTTTTTAATATTTTTTAAAATTGGATATTTCAAATTTGATTTTCTAGATGGATATTCGTGTGCATCTATGATGGTATATACCATTCGAATCAGCATTAAATTCTGTATCTAAATCAACCACGGACTGTACCCAATCGATATACCAGAAGATTTAATCCAATATATAATTTTTTAATATTTTTTAAAATTGGATATTTTCAAATTTGATTTTCTAGATGGATACTCGTGTGCATCTATGATGGTATATACCATTCGAATCAGCATTAAATTCTGTATCTAAATCAACCACGGACTGTACCCAATCGATATACCAGAAGATTTAATCCAATATATAATTTTTTAATATTTTTTAAAATTGGATATTTTCAAATTTGATTTTCTAGATGGATATTCGTGTGCATCTATGATGGTATATACCATTCGAATCAGCATTAAATTCTGTATCTAAATCAACCACGGACTGTACCCAATCGATATACCAGAAGATTTAATCCAATATATAATTTTTTAATATTTTTTAAAATTGGATATTTTCAAATTTGATTTTCTAGATGGATATTCGTGTGCATCTATGATGGTATATACCATTCGAATCAGCATTAAATTCTGTATCTAAATCAACCACGGACTGTACCCAATCGATATACCAGAAGATTTAATCCAATATATAATTTTTTAATATTTTTTAAAATTGGATATTTTCAAATTTGATTTTCTAGATGGATATTCGTGTGCATCTATGATGGTATATACCATTCGAATCAGCATTAAATTCTGTATCTAAATCAACCACGGACTGTACCCAATCGATATACCAGAAGATTTAATCCAATATATAATTTTTTAATATTTTTTAAAATTGGATATTTTCAAATTTGATTTTCTAGATGGATATTCGTGTGCATCTATGATGGTATATACCATTCGAATCAGCATTAAATTCTGTATCTAAATCAACCACGGACTGTACCCAATCGATATACCAGAAGATTTAATCCAATATATAATTTTTTAATATTTTTTAAAATTGGATATTTTCAAATTTGATTTTCTAGATGGATATTCGTGTGCATCTATGATGGTATATACCATTCGAATCAGCATTAAATTCTGTATCTAAATCAACCACGGACTGTACCCAATCGATATACCAGAAGATTTAATCCAATATATAATTTTTTAATATTTTTTAAAATTGGATATTTTCAAATTTGATTTTCTAGATGGATATCGTGTGCATCTATGATGGTATATACCATTCGAATCAGCATTAAATTCTGTATCTAAATCAACCACGGACTGTACCCAATCGATATACCAGAAGATTTAATCCAATATATAATTTTTTAATATTTTTAAAATTGGATATTTTCAAATTTGATTTTCTAGATGGATATTCGTGTGCATCTATGATGGTATATACCATTCGAATCAGCATTAAATTCTGTATCTAAATCAACCACGGACTGTACCCAATCGATATACCAGAAGATTTAATCCAATATATAATTTTTTAATATTTTTTAAAATTGGATATTTTCAAATTTGATTTTCTAGATGGATATTCGTGTGCATCTATGATGGTATATACCATTCGAATCAGCATTAAATTCTGTATCTAAATCAACCACGGACTGTACCCAATCGATATACCAGAAGATTTAATCCAATATATAATTTTTTAATATTTTTTAAAATTGGATATTTTCAAATTTGATTTTCTAGATGGATATTCGTGTGCATCTATGATGGTATATACCATTCGAATCAGCATTAAATTCTGTATCTAAATCAACCACGGACTGTACCCAATCGATATACCAGAAGATTTAATCCAATATATAATTTTTTAATATTTTTTAAAATTGGATATTTTCAAATTTGATTTTCTAGATGGATATTCGTGTGCATCTATGATGGTATATACCATTCGAATCAGCATTAAATTCTGTATCTAAAAACAACCACGTCCTGTACCCAATCGATATACCAGAAGATTTAATCCAATATATAATTTTTTAATATTTTTTAAAATTGGATATTTTCAAATTTGATTTTCTAGATGGATATTCGTGTGCATCTATGATGGTATATACCATTCGAATCAGCATTAAATTCTGTATCTAAAACAACCAACCACGATCTGTACCCAATCGATATACCAGAAGATTTAATCCAATATATAATTTTTTAATATTTTTTAAATTGGATACTTTCAAATTTGATTTTCTAGATGGATATTCGTGTGCATCTATGATGGTATATACCATTCGAATCAGCATTAAATTCTGTATCTAAATCAACCACGTCCTGTACCCAATCGATATACCAGAAGATTTAATCCAATATATAATTTTTTAATATTTTTTAAAATTGGATATTTTCAAATTTGATTTTCTAGATGGATATTCGTGTGCATCTATGATGGTATATACCATTCGAATCAGCATTAAATTCTGTATCTAAAACAACCAACCACGATCTGTACCCAATCGATATACCAGAAGATTTAATCCAATATATAATTTTTTAATATTTTTTAAAATTGGATATTTTCAAATTTGATTTTCTAGATGGATATTCGTGTGCATCTATGATGGTATATACCATTCGAATCAGCATTAAATTCTGTATCTAAAATAACCAACCACGGACTGTACCCAATCGATATACCAGAAGATTTAATCCAATATATAATTTTTTAATATTTTTTAAAATTGGATATTTTCAAATTTGATTTTCTAGATGGATATTCGTGTGCATCTATGATGGTATATACCATTCGAATCAGCATTAAATTCTGTATCTAAATCAACCACGGACTGTACCCAATCGATATACCAGAAGATTTAATCCAATATATAATTTTTTAATATTTTTTAAAATTGGATATTTTCAAATTTGATTTTCTAGATGGATATTCGTGTGCATCTATGATGGTATATACCATTCGAATCAGCATTAAATTCTGTATCTAAATCAACCACGGACTGTACCCAATCGATATACCAGAAGATTTAATCCAATATATAATTTTTTAATATTTTTTAAAATTGGATAATTCAAATTTGATTTTCCGGATGAATATTCGTGTGCATCTATGAGAGTATATACCATTCGAATCAGCATTAAATTCTGTATCTAAAACAACCAACCACGATCTGTACCCGATCAATATACCAGAAGATTTAATCCAATATATAATTTTTTAATATTTTTTAAATTGGATACTTCAAATTTGATTTTCCGGATGAATATTCGTGTGCATCTATGAGAGTATATACCATTCGAATCAGCATTAAATTCTGTATCTAAAACAACCAACCACGATCTGTACCCGATCAATATACCTGAAGATTTAATCCAATGTGCATCTATGAGAGTATATACCATTCGAATCAGCATTAAATTCTGTATCTAAATCAACCACGTCCTGTACCCAATCGATATACCAGAAGATTTAATCCAATATATAATTTTTTAATATTTTTTAAAATTGGATATTTTCAAATTTGATTTTCTGAATGAATACTCGTGTGCATCTATGATGGTATATACCATTCGAATCAGCATTAAATTCTGTATCTAAATCAACCACGGACTGTACCCAATCGATATACCAGAAGATTTAATCCAATATATAATTTTTTAATATTTTTTAAAATTGGATATTTTCAAATTTGATTTTCTAGATGGATATTCGTGTGCATCTATGATGGTATATACCATTCGAATCAGCATTAAATTCTGTATCTAAATCAACCACGGACTGTACCCAATCGATATACCAGAAGATTTAATCCAATATATAATTTTTTAATATTTTTTAAAATTGGATATTTTCAAATTTGATTTTCTAGATGGATATTCGTGTGCATCTATGATGGTATATACCATTCGAATCAGCATTAAATTCTGTATCTAAATACAACCACGGACTGTACCCAATCGATATACCAGAAGATTTAATCCAATATATAATTTTTTAATATTTTTTAAAATTGGATATTTTCAAATTTGATTTTCTAGATGGATATTCGTGTGCATCTATGATGGTATATACCATTCGAATCAGCATTAAATTCTGTATCTAAAATACAACCACGGACTGTACCCAATCGATATACCAGAAGATTTAATCCAATATATAATTTTTTAATATTTTTTAAAATTGGATATTTTCAAATTTGATTTTCTAGATGGATATTCGTGTGCATCTATGATGGTATATACCATTCGAATCAGCATTAAATTCTGTATCTAAAAACAACCACGGACTGTACCCAATCGATATACCAGAAGATTTAATCCAATATATAATTTTTTAATATTTTTTAAAATTGGATATTTTCAAATTTGATTTTCTAGATGGATATTCGTGTGCATCTATGATGGTATATACCATTCGAATCAGCATTAAATTCTGTATCTAAATCAACCACGGACTGTACCCAATCGATATACCAGAAGATTTAATCCAATATATAATTTTTTAATATTTTTTAAAATTGGATATTTTCAAATTTGATTTTCTAGATGGATATTCGTGTGCATCTATGATGGTATATACCATTAGAATCAGCATTAAATGCTGTATCTAAAATACAACCACGACCTGTACCCAATCAATATACAAGAAGATTTAATCCAATATATAATTTTTTAATATTTTTTTAAATTGGAATATTTTCAAATTTGATTTTCTAGATGGTGATATCGTGTGCATCTATGTATGGTATATACCATTAGAATCAGCATTAAATATGTATCTAAAATACAACCACGACCTGTACCCAATCGATATACCAGAAGATATTAATCCAATATATAATTTTTTAATATTTTTTTAAATTGAATATTTTCAAATTTGATTTTCTAGATGGATATCGTGTGCATCTATGATGGTATATACCATTAAGAATCAGCATTAAATGCTGTATCTAAAATACAACCACGACCTGTACCCAATCGATATACCAGAAGATATTAATCCAATATATAATTTTTTAATATTTTTTTAAAATTGGAATATTTTTCAAATTTGATTTTCTAGATGTGATACGTGTGCATCTATGTATGGTATATACCATTCGAATCAGCATTAAATTCTGTATCTAAAATACAACCACGTCCTGTACCCAATCGATATACCAGAAGATTTAATCCAATATATAATTTTTTAATATTTTTTAAAATTGGATATTTTCAAATTTGATTTTCTAGATGATATTCGTGTGCATCTATGATGGTATATACCATTCGAATCAGCATTAAATTCTGTATCTAAAATACCAACCACGGACTGTACCCAATCGATATACCAGAAGATTTAATCCAATATATAATTTTTTAATATTTTTTAAATTGGATACTTTCAAATTTGATTTTCTAGATGGATATTCGTGTGCATCTATGATGGTATATACCATTCGAATCAGCATTAAATTCTGTATCTAAAACAACCAACCACGATCTGTACCCAATCGATATACCAGAAGATTTAATCCAATATATAATTTTTTAATATTTTTTAAATTGGATACTTTCAAATTTGATTTTCTAGATGAATATTCGTGTGCATCTATGATGAGTATATACCATTCGAATCAGCATTAAATTCTGTATCTAAACACCAACCACGGATCTGTACCCGATCGATATACCATGAAGATTTAATCCAATATATAATTTTTTAATATTTTTTAAATTGGATACTTTCAAATTTGATTTTCTAGGATGAATATTCGTGTGCATCTATGATAGTATATACCATTCGAATCAGCATTAAATACTGTATCTAAAATACAACCATGACCTGTACCCGATCAATATACCATAAGATATAATCCAATATATAATTTATTTATATTTTTTTAATTAAATATTTTTAAATTTGATTTTCTAGATGGAATATTCGTGTGCATCTATGAGAGTATATACCATTCGAATCAGCATTAAATTCTGTATCTAAAATCAACCACGGATCTGTACCCAATCGATATACCAGAAGATTTAATCCAATATATAATTTTTTAATATTTTTTTAAAATTGGATACTTTCAAATTTGATTTTCTAGATGGATATTCGTGTGCATCTATGAGAGTATATACCATTCGAATCAGCATTAAATTCTGTATCTAAATCAACCACGGACTGTACCCAATCGATATACCAGAAGATTTAATCCAATATATAATTTTTTAATATTTTTTAAAATTGGATATTTTCAAATTTGATTTTCTAGATGGATATTCGTGTGCATCTATGATGGTATATACCATTCGAATCAGCATTAAATTCTGTATCTAAATACAACCACGGACTGTACCCAATCGATATACCAGAAGATTTAATCCAATATATAATTTTTTAATATTTTTTAAAATTGGATATTTTCAAATTTGATTTTCTAGATGGATATTCGTGTGCATCTATGATGGTATATACCATTCGAATCAGCATTAAATTCTGTATCTAAATACAACCACGGACTGTACCCAATCGATATACCAGAAGATTTAATCCAATATATAATTTTTTAATATTTTTTAAAATTGGATATTTTCAAATTTGATTTTCTAGATGGATATTCGTGTGCATCTATGATGGTATATACCATTCGAATCAGCATTAAATTCTGTATCTAAAATACAACCACGATCTGTACCCAATCGATATACCAGAAGATTTAATCCAATATATAATTTTTTAATATTTTTTAAAATTGGATATTTCAAATTTGATTTTCTAGATGGATATTCGTGTGCATCTATGATGGTATATACCATTCGAATCAGCATTAAATTCTGTATCTAAAATCAACCACGGATCTGTACCCAATCGATATACCAGAAGATTTAATCCAATATATAATTTTTTAATATTTTTTAAAATTGGATATTTCAAATTTGATTTTCTAGATGGATATTCGTGTGCATCTATGATGGTATATACCATTCGAATCAGCATTAAATTCTGTATCTAAAATACAACCACGATCTGTACCCAATCGATATACCAGAAGATTTAATCCAATATATAATTTTTTAATATTTTTTAAAATTGGATACTTTCAAATTTGATTTTCTAGATGGATATTCGTGTGCATCTATGATGGTATATACCATTCGAATCAGCATTAAATTCTGTATCTAAAATCAACCACGGACTGTACCCAATCGATATACCAGAAGATTTAATCCAATATATAATTTTTTAATATTTTTTAAAATTGGATATTTCAAATTTGATTTTCTAGATGGATATTCGTGTGCATCTATGATGGTATATACCATTCGAATCAGCATTAAATTCTGTATCTAAAATCAACCACGGACTGTACCCAATCGATATACCAGAAGATTTAATCCAATATATAATTTTTTAATATTTTTTAAAATTGGATATTTTCAAATTTGATTTTCTAGATGGATATTCGTGTGCATCTATGATGGTATATACCATTCGAATCAGCATTAAATTCTGTATCTAAAATCAACCACGGACTGTACCCAATCGATATACCAGAAGATTTAATCCAATATATAATTTTTTAATATTTTTTAAAATTGGATATTTTCAAATTTGATTTTCTAGATGGATATTCGTGTGCATCTATGATGGTATATACCATTCGAATCAGCATTAAATTCTGTATCTAAAATCAACCACGATCTGTACCCAATCGATATACCAGAAGATTTAATCCAATATATAATTTTTTAATATTTTTTAAATTGGATACTTTCAAATTTGATTTTCTAGATGGATATTCGTGTGCATCTATGATGAGTATATACCATTCGAATCAGCATTAAATTCTGTATCTAAAATACCAACCACGATCTGTACCCAATCGATATACCAGAAGATTTAATCCAATATATAATTTTTTAATATTTTTTTAAAATTGGATACTTTCAAATTTGATTTTCTAGATGATATTCGTGTGCATCTATGATGGTATATACCATTCGAATCAGCATTAAATTCTGTATCTAAAACAACCACGATCTGTACCCAATCGATATACCAGAAGATTTAATCCAATATATAATTTTTTAATATTTTTTAAATTGGATATTTCAAATTTGATTTTCTAGGATGGATATTCGTGTGCATCTATGATGGTATATACCATTCGAATCAGCATTAAATTCTGTATCTAAAATACAACCACGGACTGTACCCAATCGATATACCAGAAGATTTAATCCAATATATAATTTTTTAATATTTTTTAAAATTGGATATTTTCAAATTTGATTTTCTAGATGGATATTCGTGTGCATCTATGATGGTATATACCATTCGAATCAGCATTAAATTCTGTATCTAAAATAACCAACCACGGACTGTACCCAATCGATATACCAGAAGATTTAATCCAATATATAATTTTTTAATATTTTTTAAATTGGATATTTCAAATTTGATTTTCTAGATGGATATTCGTGTGCATCTATGATGGTATATACCATTCGAATCAGCATTAATTCTGTATCTAAATCAACCACGGACTGTACCCAATCGATATACCAGAAGATTTAATCCAATATATAATTTTTTAATATTTTTTAAAATTGGATATTTTCAAATTTGATTTTCTGGATGAATACTCGTGTGCATCTATGAGAGTATATACCATTCGAATCAGCATTAAATTCTGTATCTAAAACAACCAACCACGATCTGTACCCGATCAATATACCTGAAGATTTAATCCAATATATAATTTTTTAATATTTTTTTAAATTGGATACTTCAAATTTGATTTTCTGGATGAATATTCGTGTGCATCTATGAGAGTATATACCATTCGAATCAGCATTAAATTCTGTATCTAAAACAACCAACCACGATCTGTACCCGATCAATATACCAGAAGATTTAATCCAATATATAATTTTTTAATATTTTTTAAATTGGATACTTCAAATTTGATTTTCCGGATGAATATTCGTGTGCATCTATGAGAGTATATACCATTCGAATCAGCATTAAATTCTGTATCTAAAACAACCAACCACGATCTGTACCCGATCAATATACCTGAAGATTTAATCCAATATATAATTTTTTAATATTTTTTTAAATTGGATACTTCAAATTTGATTTTCTGGATGAATATTCGTGTGCATCTATGAAGTATATACCATTCGAATCAGCATTAAATTCTGTATCTAAAACAACCAACCACGATCTGTACCCGATCAATATACCAGAAGATTTAATCCAATATATAATTTTTTAATATTTTTTAAATTGGATACTTCAAATTTGATTTTCCGGATGAATATTCGTGTGCATCTATGAGAGTATATACCATTCGAATCAGCATTAAATTCTGTATCTAAAACAACCAACCACGATCTGTACCCGATCAATATACCAGAAGATTTAATCCAATATATAATTTTTTAATATTTTTTTAAATTGGATACTTCAAATTTGATTTTCCGGATGAATATTCGTGTGCATCTATGAGAGTATATACCATTCGAATCAGCATTAAATTCTGTATCTAAAACAACCAACCACGATCTGTACCCGATCAATATACCAGAAGATTTAATCCAATATATAATTTTTTAATATTTTTTAAATTGGATACTTCAAATTTGATTTTCTGGATGAATATTCGTGTGCATCTATGAGAGTATATACCATTCGAATCAGCATTAAATTCTGTATCTAAACAACCAACCACGATCTGTACCCGATCAATATACCAGAAGATTTAATCCAATATATAATTTTTTAATATTTTTTAAAATTGGATACTTCAAATTTGATTTTCTCGGATGAATATTCGTGTGCATCTATGAGAGTATATACCATTCGAATCAGCATTAAATTCTGTATCTAAAACAACAACCACGATCTGTACCCGATCAATATACCAGAAGATTTAATCCAATATATAATTTTTTAATATTTTTTTAAATTGGATACTTCAAATTTGATTTTCCGGATGAATATTCGTGTGCATCTATGAGAGTATATACCATTCGAATCAGCATTAAATTCTGTATCTAAAACAACCAACCACGATCTGTACCCGATCAATATACCAGAAGATTTAATCCAATATATAATTTTTTAATATTTTTTTAAATTGGATACTTCAAATTTGATTTTCCGGATGAATATTCGTGTGCATCTATGAGAGTATATACCATTCGAATCAGCATTAAATTCTGTATCTAAAACAACCAACCACGATCTGTACCCGATCAATATACCTGAAGATTTAATCCAATATATAATTTTTTAATATTTTTTAAATTGGATACTTCAAATTTGATTTTCTGGATGAATATTCGTGTGCATCTATGAGAGTATATACCATTCGAATCAGCATTAAATTCTGTATCTAAAACAACCAACCACGATCTGTACCCGATCAATATACCAGAAGATTTAATCCAATATATAATTTTTTAATATTTTTTTAAATTGGATACTTCAAATTTGATTTTCTGGATGAATATTCGTGTGCATCTATGAGAGTATATACCATTCGAATCAGCATTAAATTCTGTATCTAAAACAACCAACCACGATCTGTACCCGATCAATATACCAGAAGATTTAATCCAATATATAATTTTTTAATATTTTTTTAAATTGGATACTTCAAATTTGATTTTCTGGATGAATATTCGTGTGCATCTATGAGAGTATATACCATTCGAATCAGCATTAAATTCTGTATCTAAAACAACCAACCACGATCTGTACCCGATCAATATACCAGAAGATTTAATCCAATATATAATTTTTTAATATTTTTTTAAATTGGATACTTCAAATTTGATTTTCCGGATGAATATTCGTGTGCATCTATGAGAGTATATACCATTCGAATCAGCATTAAATTCTGTATCTAAAACAACCAACCACGATCTGTACCCGATCAATTTACCTGAAGATTTAATCCAATATATAATTTTTTAATATTTTTTTAAATTGGATACTTCAAATTTGATTTTCTGGATGAATATTCGTGTGCATCTATGAAGTATATACCATTCGAATCAGCATTAAATTCTGTATCTAAAACAACCAACCACGATCTGTACCCGATCAATATACCAGAAGATTTAATCCAATATATAATTTTTTAATATTTTTTAAATTGGATACTTCAAATTTGATTTTCCGGATGAATATTCGTGTGCATCTATGAGAGTATATACCATTCGAATCAGCATTAAATTCTGTATCTAAAACAACCAACCACGATCTGTACCCGATCAATATACCAGAAGATTTAATCCAATATATAATTTTTTAATATTTTTTTAAATTGGATACTTCAAATTTGATTTTCCGGATGAATATTCGTGTGCATCTATGAGAGTATATACCATTCGAATCAGCATTAAATTCTGTATCTAAAACAACCAACCACGATCTGTACCCGATCAATATACCAGAAGATTTAATCCAATATATAATTTTTTAATATTTTTTTAAATTGGATACTTCAAATTTGATTTTCTGGATGAATATTCGTGTGCATCTATGAGAGTATATACCATTCGAATCAGCATTAAATTCTGTATCTAAACAACCAACCACGATCTGTACCCGATCAATATACCAGAAGATTTAATCCAATATATAATTTTTTAATATTTTTTAAAATTGGATAATTCAAATTTGATTTTCCGGATGAATATTCGTGTGCATCTATGAGAGTATATACCATTCGAATCAGCATTAAATTCTGTATCTAAAACAACAACCACGATCTGTACCCGATCAATATACCAGAAGATTTAATCCAATATATAATTTTTTAATATTTTTTTAAATTGGATACTTCAAATTTGATTTTCCGGATGAATATTCGTGTGCATCTATGAGAGTATATACCATTCGAATCAGCATTAAATTCTGTATCTAAACAACCAACCACGATCTGTACCCGATCAATATACCAGAAGATTTAATCCAATATATAATTTTTTAATATTTTTTTAAATTGGATACTTCAAATTTGATTTTCTGGATGAATATTCGTGTGCATCTATGAGAGTATATACCATTCGAATCAGCATTAAATTCTGTATCTAAACAACCAACCACGATCTGTACCCGATCAATATACCAGAAGATTTAATCCAATATATAATTTTTTAATATTTTTTTAAATTGGATACTTCAAATTTGATTTTCCGGATGAATATTCGTGTGCATCTATGAGAGTATATACCATTCGAATCAGCATTAAATTCTGTATCTAAAACAACCAACCACGATCTGTACCCGATCAATATACCTGAAGATTTAATCCAATATATAATTTTTTAATATTTTTTTAAATTGGATACTTCAAATTTGATTTTCTGGATGAATATTCGTGTGCATCTATGAGAGTATATACCATTCGAATCAGCATTAAATTCTGTATCTAAAACAACCAACCACGATCTGTACCCGATCAATATACCAGAAGATTTAATCCAATATATAATTTTTTAATATTTTTTTAAATTGGATACTTCAAATTTGATTTTCCGGATGAATATTCGTGTGCATCTATGAGAGTATATACCATTCGAATCAGCATTAAATTCTGTATCTAAAACAACCAACCACGATCTGTACCCGATCAATATACCAGAAGATTTAATCCAATATATAATTTTTTAATATTTTTTTAAATTGGATACTTCAAATTTGATTTTCCGGATGAATATTCGTGTGCATCTATGAGAGTATATACCATTCGAATCAGCATTAAATTCTGTATCTAAAACAACCAACCACGATCTGTACCCGATCAATATACCAGAAGATTTAATCCAATATATAATTTTTTAATATTTTTTTAAATTGGATACTTCAAATTTGATTTTCTGGATGAATATTCGTGTGCATCTATGAGAGTATATACCATTCGAATCAGCATTAAATTCTGTATCTAAAACAACCAACCACGATCTGTACCCGATCAATATACCAGAAGATTTAATCCAATATATAATTTTTTAATATTTTTTTAAATTGGATACTTCAAATTTGATTTTCCGGATGAATATTCGTGTGCATCTATGAGAGTATATACCATTCGAATCAGCATTAAATTCTGTATCTAAAACAACCAACCACGATCTGTACCCGATCAATATACCAGAAGATTTAATCCAATATATAATTTTTTAATATTTTTTTAAATTGGATACTTCAAATTTGATTTTCCGGATGAATATTCGTGTGCATCTATGAGAGTATATACCATTCGAATCAGCATTAAATTCTGTATCTAAAACAACCAACCACGATCTGTACCCGATCAATATACCAGAAGATTTAATCCAATATATAATTTTTTAATATTTTTTTAAATTGGATACTTCAAATTTGATTTTCTGGATGAATATTCGTGTGCATCTATGAGAGTATATACCATTCGAATCAGCATTAAATTCTGTATCTAAAAACAACCACGTCCTGTACCCAATCGATATACCAGAAGATTTAATCCAATATATAATTTTTTAATATTTTTTAAAATTGGATATTTTCAAATTTGATTTTCTGGATGAATACTCGTGTGCATCTATGATGGTATATACCATTCGAATCAGCATTAAATTCTGTATCTAAAAACAACCACGTCCTGTACCCAATCGATATACCAGAAGATTTAATCCAATATATAATTGATATTTCAATTTGATTTTTTAATATTTTTTTAAATTGGATACTTCAAATTTGATTTTCTGGATGAATATTCGTGTGCATCTATGAGAGTATATACCATTCGAATCAGCATTAAATTCTGTATCTAAAACAACCAACCACGATCTGTACCCGATCAATATACCAGAAGATTTAATCCAATATATAATTTTTTAATATTTTTTTAAATTGGATACTTCAAATTTGATTTTCCGGATGAATATTCGTGTGCATCTATGAGAGTATATACCATTCGAATCAGCATTAAATTCTGTATCTAAAACAACCAACCACGATCTGTACCCGATCAATATACCAGAAGATTTAATCCAATATATAATTTTTTAATATTTTTTTAAATTGGATACTTCAAATTTGATTTTCTGGATGAATATTCGTGTGCATCTATGAGAGTATATACCATTCGAATCAGCATTAAATTCTGTATCTAAAACAACCAACCACGATCTGTACCCGATCAATATACCAGAAGATTTAATCCAATATATAATTTTTTAATATTTTTTTAAATTGGATACTTCAAATTTGATTTTCCGGATGAATATTCGTGTGCATCTATGAGAGTATATACCATTCGAATCAGCATTAAATTCTGTATCTAAAACAACCAACCACGATCTGTACCCGATCAATATACCAGAAGATTTAATCCAATATATAATTTTTTAATATTTTTTTAAATTGGATACTTCAAATTTGATTTTCCGGATGAATATTCGTGTGCATCTATGAGAGTATATACCATTCGAATCAGCATTAAATTCTGTATATAAAACAACCAACCACGATCTGTACCCGATCAATATACCTGAAGATTTAATCCAATATATAATTTTTTAATATTTTTTTAAATTGGATACTTCAAATTTGATTTTCCGGATGAATATTCGTGTGCATCTATGAGAGTATATACCATTCGAATCAGCATTAAATTCTGTATATAAAACAACCAACCACGATCTGTACCCGATCAATATACCAGAAGATTTAATCCAATATATAATTTTTTAATATTTTTTAAAATTGGATAATTCAAATTTGATTTTCCGGATGAATATTCGTGTGCATCTATGAGAGTATATACCATTCGAATCAGCATTAAATTCTGTATCTAAAACAACCAACCACGATCTGTACCCGATCAATATACCAGAAGATTTAATCCAATATATAATTTTTTAATATTTTTTTAAATTGGATACTTCAAATTTGATTTTCTGGATGAATATTCGTGTGCATCTATGAGAGTATATACCATTCGAATCAGCATTAAATTCTGTATCTAAAACAACCAACCACGATCTGTACCCGATCAATATACCAGAAGATTTAATCCAATATATAATTTTTTAATATTTTTTTAAATTGGATACTTCAAATTTGATTTTCCGGATGAATATTCGTGTGCATCTATGAGAGTATATACCATTCGAATCAGCATTAAATTCTGTATCTAAAACAACCAACCACGATCTGTACCCGATCAATATACCAGAAGATTTAATCCAATATATAATTTTTTAATATTTTTTTAAATTGGATACTTCAAATTTGATTTTCTGGATGAATATTCGTGTGCATCTATGAGAGTATATACCATTCGAATCAGCATTAAATTCTGTATCTAAAACAACCAACCACGATCTGTACCCGATCAATATACCAGAAGATTTAATCCAATATATAATTTTTTAATATTTTTTTAAATTGGATACTTCAAATTTGATTTTCCGGATGAATATTCGTGTGCATCTATGAGAGTATATACCATTCGAATCAGCATTAAATTCTGTATATAAAACAACCAACCACGATCTGTACCCGATCAATATACCTGAAGATTTAATCCAATATATAATTTTTTAATATTTTTTTAAATTGGATACTTCAAATTTGATTTTCCGGATGAATATTCGTGTGCATCTATGAGAGTATATACCATTCGAATCAGCATTAAATTCTGTATATAAAACAACCAACCACGATCTGTACCCGATCAATATACCAGAAGATTTAATCCAATATATAATTTTTTAATATTTTTTAAAATTGGATAATTCAAATTTGATTTTCCGGATGAATATTCGTGTGCATCTATGAGAGTATATACCATTCGAATCAGCATTAAATTCTGTATCTAAAACAACAAACCACGATCTGTACCCGATCAATATACCAGAAGATTTAATCCAATATATAATTTTTTAATATTTTTTTAAATTGGATACTTCAAATTTGATTTTCCGGATGAATATTCGTGTGCATCTATGAAAGTATATACCATTCGAATCAGCATTAAATTCTGTATCTAAAACAACCAACCACGATCTGTACCCGATCAATATACCAGAAGATTTAATCCAATATATAATTTTTTAATATTTTTTTAAATTGGATACTTCAAATTTGATTTTCCGGATGAATATTCGTGTGCATCTATGAGAGTATATACCATTCGAATCAGCATTAAATTCTGTATCTAAAACAACCAACCACGATCTGTACCCGATCAATATACCAGAAGATTTAATCCAATATATAATTTTTTAATATTTTTTTAAATTGGATACTTCAAATTTGATTTTCTGGATGAATATTCGTGTGCATCTATGAGAGTATATACCATTCGAATCAGCATTAAATTCTGTATCTAAAACAACCAACCACGATCTGTACCCGATCAATATACCAGAAGATTTAATCCAATATATAATTTTTTAATATTTTTTAAAATTGGATAATTCAAATTTGATTTTCCGGATGAATATTCGTGTGCATCTATGAGAGTATATACCATTCGAATCAGAATTAAATTCTGTATCTAAAACAACCAACCACGATCTGTACCCGATCAATATACCAGAAGATTTAATCCAATATATAATTTTTTAATATTTTTTTAAATTGGATACTTCAAATTTAATTTCCCGGATGAATATTCGTGTGCATCTATGAGAGTATATACCATTCGAATCAGCATTAAATTCTGTATCTAAAACAACCAACCACGATCTGTACCCGATCAATATACCAGAAGATTTAATCCAATATATAATTTTTTAATATTTTTTTAAATTGGATACTTCAAATTTGATTTTCCGGATGAATATTCGTGTGCATCTATGAGAGTATATACCATTCGAATCAGCATTAAATTCTGTATCTAAAACAACCAACCACGATCTGTACCCGATCAATATACCAGAAGATTTAATCCAATATATAATTTTTTAATATTTTTTTAAATTGGATACTTCAAATTTGATTTTCCGGATGAATATTCGTGTGCATCTATGAGAGTATATACCATTCGAATCAGCATTAAATTCTGTATCTAAAACAACCAACCACGATCTGTACCCGATCAATATACCAGAAGATTTAATCCAATATATAATTTTTTAATATTTTTTTAAATTGGATACTTCAAATTTGATTTTCTGGATGAATATTCGTGTGCATCTATGAGAGTATATACCATTCGAATCAGCATTAAATTCTGTATCTAAAACAACCAACCACGATCTGTACCCGATCAATATACCAGAAGATTTAATCCAATATATAATTTTTTAATATTTTTTTAAATTGGATACTTCAAATTTGATTTTCCGGATGAATATTCGTGTGCATCTATGAGAGTATATACCATTCGAATCAGCATTAAATTCTGTATCTAAAACAACCAACCACGATCTGTACCCGATCAATATACCAGAAGATTTAATCCAATATATAATTTTTTAATATTTTTTTAAATTGGATACTTCAAATTTGATTTTCTGGATGAATATTCGTGTGCATCTATGAGAGTATATACCATTCGAATCAGCATTAAATTCTGTATCTAAAACAACCAACCACGATCTGTACCCGATCAATATACCAGAAGATTTAATCCAATATATAATTTTTTAATATTTTTTTAAATTGGATACTTCAAATTTGATTTTCCGGATGAATATTCGTGTGCATCTATGAGAGTATATACCATTCGAATCAGCATTAAATTCTGTATCTAAAACAACCAACCACGATCTGTACCCGATCAATATACCAGAAGATTTAATCCAATATATAATTTTTTAATATTTTTTTAAATTGGATACTTCAAATTTGATTTTCTGGATGAATATTCGTGTGCATCTATGAGAGTATATACCATTCGAATCAGCATTAAATTCTGTATCTAAAACAACCAACCACGATCTGTACCCGATCAATATACCAGAAGATTTAATCCAATATATAATTTTTTAATATTTTTTTAAATTGGATACTTCAAATTTGATTTTCCGGATGAATATTCGTGTGCATCTATGAGAGTATATACCATTCGAATCAGAATTAAATTCTGTATCTAAAACAACCAACCACGATCTGTACCCGATCAATATACCAGAAGATTTAATCCAATATATAATTTTTTAATATTTTTTTAAATTGGATACTTCAAATTTGATTTTCCGGATGAATATTCGTGTGCATCTATGAGAGTATATACCATTCGAATCAGAATTAAATTCTGTATCTAAAACAACCAACCACGATCTGTACCCGATCAATATACCAGAAGATTTAATCCAATATATAATTTTTTAATATTTTTTTAAATTGGATACTTCAAATTTGATTTTCTGGATGAATATTCGTGTGCATCTATGAGAGTATATACCATTCGAATCAGCATTAAATTCTGTATCTAAAACAACCAACCACGATCTGTACCCGATCAATATACCAGAAGATTTAATCCAATATATAATTTTTTAATATTTTTTAAAATTGGATAATTCAAATTTGATTTTCCGGATGAATATTCGTGTGCATCTATGAGAGTATATACCATTCGAATCAGCATTAAATTCTGTATCTAAAACAACAAACCACGATCTGTACCCGATCAATATACCAGAAGATTTAATCCAATATATAATTTTTTAATATTTTTTTAAATTGGATACTTCAAATTTGATTTTCCGGATGAATATTCGTGTGCATCTATGAGAGTATATACCATTCGAATCAGCATTAAATTCTGTATCTAAAACAACCAACCACGATCTGTACCCGATCAATATACCAGAAGATTTAATCCAATATATAATTTTTTAATATTTTTTTAAATTGGATACTTCAAATTTGATTTTCCGGATGAATATTCGTGTGCATCTATGAGAGTATATACCATTCGAATCAGAATTAAATTCTGTATCTAAAACAACCAACCACGATCTGTACCCGATCAATATACCAGAAGATTTAATCCAATATATAATTTTTTAATATTTTTTTAAATTGGATACTTCAAATTTGATTTTCCGGATGAATATTCGTGTGCATCTATGAGAGTATATACCATTCGAATCAGAATTAAATTCTGTATCTAAAACAACCAACCACGATCTGTACCCGATCAATATACCAGAAGATTTAATCCAATATATAATTTTTTAATATTTTTTTAAATTGGATACTTCAAATTTGATTTTCTGGATGAATATTCGTGTGCATCTATGAGAGTATATACCATTCGAATCAGCATTAAATTCTGTATCTAAAACAACCAACCACGATCTGTACCCGATCAATATACCAGAAGATTTAATCCAATATATAATTTTTTAATATTTTTTAAAATTGGATAATTCAAATTTGATTTTCCGGATGAATATTCGTGTGCATCTATGAGAGTATATACCATTCGAATCAGCATTAAATTCTGTATCTAAAACAACAAACCACGATCTGTACCCGATCAATATACCAGAAGATTTAATCCAATATATAATTTTTTAATATTTTTTTAAATTGGATACTTCAAATTTGATTTTCCGGATGAATATTCGTGTGCATCTATGAGAGTATATACCATTCGAATCAGCATTAAATTCTGTATCTAAAACAACCAACCACGATCTGTACCCGATCAATATACCAGAAGATTTAATCCAATATATAATTTTTTAATATTTTTTTAAATTGGATACTTCAAATTTGATTTTCCGGATGAATATTCGTGTGCATCTATGAGAGTATATACCATTCGAATCAGCATTAAATTCTGTATCTAAAACAACCAACCACGATCTGTACCCGATCAATATACCAGAAGATTTAATCCAATATATAATTTTTTAATATTTTTTTAAATTGGATACTTCAAATTTGATTTTCCGGATGAATATTCGTGTGCATCTATGAGAGTATATACCATTCGAATCAGCATTAAATTCTGTATCTAAAACAACAAACCACGATCTGTACCCGATCAATATACCAGAAGATTTAATCCAATATATAATTTTTTAATATTTTTTTAAATTGGATACTTCAAATTTGATTTTCCGGATGAATATTCGTGTGCATCTATGAGAGTATATACCATTCGAATCAGCATTAAATTCTGTATCTAAAACAACCAACCACGATCTGTACCCGATCAATATACCAGAAGATTTAATCCAATATATAATTTTTTAATATTTTTTTAAATTGGATACTTCAAATTTGATTTTCCGGATGAATATTCGTGTGCATCTATGAGAGTATATACCATTCGAATCAGCATTAAATTCTGTATCTAAAACAACCAACCACGATCTGTACCCGATCAATATACCAGAAGATTTAATCCAATATATAATTTTTTAATATTTTTTTAAATTGGATACTTCAAATTTGATTTTCCGGATGAATATTCGTGTGCATCTATGAGAGTATATACCATTCGAATCAGCATTAAATTCTGTATCTAAAACAACCAACCACGATCTGTACCCGATCAATATACCAGAAGATTTAATCCAATATATAATTTTTTAATATTTTTTTAAATTGGATACTTCAAATTTGATTTTCTGGATGAATATTCGTGTGCATCTATGAGAGTATATACCATTCGAATCAGCATTAAATTCTGTATCTAAAACAACCAACCACGATCTGTACCCGATCAATATACCAGAAGATTTAATCCAATATATAATTTTTTAATATTTTTTAAAATTGGATAATTCAAATTTGATTTTCCGGATGAATATTCGTATGCATCTATGAGAGTATATACCATTCGAATCAGCATTAAATTCTGTATCTAAAACAACAAACCACGATCTGTACCCGATCAATATACCAGAAGATTTAATCCAATATATAATTTTTTAATATTTTTTTAAATTGGATACTTCAAATTTGATTTTCCGGATGAATATTCGTGTGCATCTATGAGAGTATATACCATTCGAATCAGCATTAAATTCTGTATCTAAAACAACCAACCACGATCTGTACCCGATCAATATACCAGAAGATTTAATCCAATATATAATTTTTTAATATTTTTTTAAATTGGATACTTCAAATTTGATTTTCCGGATGAATATTCGTGTGCATCTATGAGAGTATATACCATTCGAATCAGCATTAAATTCTGTATCTAAAACAACCAACCACGATCTGTACCCGATCAATATACCAGAAGATTTAATCCAATATATAATTTTTTAATATTTTTTTAAATTGGATACTTCAAATTTGATTTTCCGGATGAATATTCGTGTGCATCTATGAGAGTATATACCATTCGAATCAGCATTAAATTCTGTATCTAAAACAACCAACCACGATCTGTACCCGATCAATATACCAGAAGATTTAATCCAATATATAATTTTTTAATATTTTTTTAAATTGGATACTTCAAATTTGATTTTCTGGATGAATATTCGTGTGCATCTATGAGAGTATATACCATTCGAATCAGCATTAAATTCTGTATCTAAAATACAACCACGATCTGTACCGATCAATATACCAGAAGATTTAATCCAATATTAATTTTTTAATATTTTTTTAAATTGGATACTTCAAATTTGATTTTCCGGATGAATATTCGTGTGCATCTATGAGAGTATATACCATTCGAATCAGCATTAAATTCTGTATCTAAAACAACCAACCACGATCTGTACCCGATCAATATACCAGAAGATTTAATCCAATATATAATTTTTTAATATTTTTTTAAATTGGATACTTCAAATTTGATTTTCTGGATGAATATTGGCTGTACTTTAGTACGTGGGTGCAGGCTTTAAATTACAAATGTTATATCATTTGAAAGAGCTAGTCGAGCTGAGTCGAACGCCACCAAAATTAGCTCTAGGAAAAATTTTTGAACCGAGATACAGGCGATTGAAAATTGAAAAACCATAGGGGGGACCAAGCACTTTTTTGGGGTGAAAAATTCGAAAATGCAAATTATACCTCATTCGAAAGAGCTCGTCGAGCTGAGTCGAATGACACCAAAATCAACGAAATCCGACTTGATTGGACAAAGTTATGATCTTTTATTTTAGCTCCTTACCTATGGCAAATGTTGAGATTTTTGCTGCCACGGAGGCCCCAAATACGTCCAGAGCAAGAGATTTAGGAATAGGTTTATGTTACGAGCCCAGACCCATCGCCCGTAGACTCCCCGCGAGGCGCGTGCCGCAAAACCCCGCGCGAAGCGCGGGGTTTTGCACAAGCGCCTCGCCGACGACCCATAGGTTTATGTTGGTAGTTTTTTGTGTCATAACTTTGTCTAATCTTGTTCAATCACGGTGATTTTGGTGTCATTTGACACAGCTCGTCGAGCTCTTTCGAATGAGGTATTATTTGTATAAAAAATTTTTTATTCCAAAAATCGCCCTTTTGGATCTTCGATTTTTAGGGGTCTATATCTCGGTCCATTCAAGTCGGATTTCGTTGATTTTGGTGTCATTCGACTCAGCTCGACGAGCTCTTTCGAATGAGGTATAATTTGCATTTTCGAATTTTTCACCCCAAAAAAGTGCTTGGTCCCCCCTATGGTTTTTCAATTTTCAATCGCCTGTATCTCGGTTCAAAAATTTTTCCTAGAGCTAATTTTGGTGGCGTTCGACTCAGCTCGACTAGCTCTTTCAATTGATATAACATTTGTAATTTAAAGCCTGCACCCACGTACTAAAGTGACCCCTGAATATTCGTGTGCATCTATGAGAGTATATACCATTCGAATCAGCATTAAATTCTGTATCTAAAACAACCAACCACGATCTGTACCCGATCAATATACCAGAAGATTTAATCCAATATATAATTTTTTAATATTTTTTTAAATTGGATACTTCAAATTTGATTTTCCGGATGAATATTCGTGTGCATCTATGAGAGTATATACCATTCGAATCAGAATTAAATTCTGTATCTAAAACAACCAACCACGATCTGTACCCGATCAATATACCAGAAGATTTAATCCAATATATAATTTTTTAATATTTTTTTAAATTGGATACTTCAAATTTGATTTTCTGGATGAATATTCGTGTGCATCTATGAGAGTATATACCATTCGAATCAGAATTAAATTCTGTATCTAAAACAACCAACCACGATCTGTACCCGATCAATATACCAGAAGATTTAATCCAATATATAATTTTTTAATATTTTTTTAAATTGGATACTTCAAATTTGATTTTCTGGATGAATATTCGTGTGCATCTATGAGAGTATATACCATTCGAATCAGCATTAAATTCTGTATCTAAAACAACCAACCACGATCTGTACCCGATCAATATACCAGAAGATTTAATCCAATATATAATTTTTTAATATTTTTTTAAATTGGATACTTCAAATTTGATTTTCCGGATGAATATTCGTGTGCATCTATGAGAGTATATACCATTCGAATCAGCATTAAATTCTGTATCTAAAACAACCAACCATCTGCCTCTACGCGTCAGTGGCTCGAGCGAAATAATTTGCCCATTCTTAACTGGCCAGCCAAATCGCCCGATCTTTCCCCAATAGAAAACGCCTGGGCAATGCTAGTAAAACGAGTATATAAAGAAGGAAGGCAATTTAATACTGTTATTGAGTTAAAAAAGGCGATTAGGGAAGAATGGGATCAACTTGATCAAAATCTGATCACAAATTTAATTAGAACAATGAATAAGCGTTTAATTGAAGTTATTGCAAATAAGGGTGGTCTTACACATTATTAGATTTTATTTTTACATTAATATATCTTATTTAAAACAAATAATCGAGTGTGGCGCTATCTTTATGTTACACTCTAAAAGCAAATTTTTTGTTATAAAATTTTTAAAAAAATTACATTCAACTTTTTTTCATTATTGATACTTATTATTCATACCTATACATATTCTAGCAAAATTTCAAACAGATTCGTATCATATTTGTTGAGATATTGATAAAAAACTAGGTGGCGCTATCATTTTGTTACAGAGTGTATTGTTAGATTTTAATTGATGTCGGTGGTTGTGGTGCATTGACCTTTGTAAGATTTAAAATAATGTACATATAATTATGAGTATTTTTCCTCAAGAAAGATAAAGGAATGATCACCATATTCCCTTTCCTTATTCCCGTACATAGAACCGGAATTAAAGTAAACATGAAGTTTCTCCTGATTCCTACTCTTTTAATAACCCTCCCCCACAAAATTTTTCTCTTTCCTTATAAACCTAAAAATAAAATTTACCTTTTATGGTAAATTGAACTTCCTCGTACCAAATTTCGACCATTATTGGAAGAAAGAGCAACAGTTTCTTCCTACGACTTTCCCCAACATTTTTTAAAATACGTCGAGAACCAACACCTCCACATTTTTGGAATTGACGGATTGTTCGAAGAATTTTCCCGTAGCAAATAAGAACAGTAAACAAACAAACATAGCAAAGTTTAATCCAATATATAATTTTTTAATATTTTTTTAAATTGGATACTTCAAATTTGATTTTCCGGATGAATATTCGTGTGCATCTATGAGAGTATATACCATTCGAATCAGCATTAAATTCTGTATCTAAAACAACCAACCACGATCTGTACCCGATCAATATACCAGAAGATTTAATCCAATATATAATTTTTTAATATTTTTTTAAATTGGATACTTCAAATTTGATTTTCCGGATGAATATTCGTGTGCATCTATGAGAGTATATACCATTCGAATCAGCATTAAATTCTGTATCTAAAACAACCAACCACGATCTGTACCCGATCAATATACCAGAAGATTTAATCCAATATATAATTTTTTAATATTTTTTTAAATTGGATACTTCAAATTTGATTTTCTGGATGAATATTCGTGTGCATCTATGAGAGTATATACCATTCGAATCAGCATTAAATTCTGTATCTAAAACAACCAACCACGGACTGTACCCGATCAATATACCAGAAGATTTAATCCAATATATAATTTTTTAATATTTTTTAAAATTGGATAATTCAAATTTGATTTTCCGGATGAATATTCGTATGCATCTATGAGAGTATATACCATTCGAATCAGCATTAAATTCTGTATCTAAAACAACAAACCACGATCTGTACCCGATCAATATACCAGAAGATTTAATCCAATATATAATTTTTTAATATTTTTTTAAATTGGATACTTCAAATTTGATTTTCCGGATGAATATTCGTGTGCATCTATGAGAGTATATACCATTCGAATCAGCATTAAATTCTGTATCTAAAACAACCAACCACGATCTGTACCCGATCAATATACCAGAAGATTTAATCCAATATATAATTTTTTAATATTTTTTTAAATTGGATACTTCAAATTTGATTTTCTGGATGAATATTCGTGTGCATCTATGAGAGTATATACCATTCGAATCAGCATTAAATTCTGTATCTAAAATACAACCACGATCTGTACCCGATCAATATACCAGAAGATTTAATCCAATATATAATTTTTTAATATTTTTTTAAATTGGATACTTCAAATTTGATTTTCCGGATGAATATTCGTGTGCATCTATGAGAGTATATACCATTCGAATCAGCATTAAATTCTGTATCTAAAACAACCAACCACGATCTGTACCCGATCAATATACCAGAAGATTTAATCCAATATATAATTTTTTAATATTTTTTTAAATTGGATACTTCAAATTTGATTTTCTGGATGAATATTCGTGTGCATCTATGAGAGTATATACCATTCGAATCAGCATTAAATTCTGTATCTAAAACAACCAACCACGATCTGTACCCGATCAATATACCAGAAGATTTAATCCAATATATAATTTTTTAATATTTTTTTAAATTGGATACTTCAAATTTGATTTTCCGGATGAATATTCGTGTGCATCTATGAGAGTATATACCATTCGAATCAGAATTAAATTCTGTATCTAAAACAACCAACCACGATCTGTACCCGATCAATATACCAGAAGATTTAATCCAATATATAATTTTTTAATATTTTTTTAAATTGGATACTTCAAATTTGATTTTCTGGATGAATATTCGTGTGCATCTATGAGAGTATATACCATTCGAATCAGAATTAAATTCTGTATCTAAAACAACCAACCACGATCTGTACCCGATCAATATACCAGAAGATTTAATCCAATATATAATTTTTTAATATTTTTTTAAATTGGATACTTCAAATTTGATTTTCTGGATGAATATTCGTGTGCATCTATGAGAGTATATACCATTCGAATCAGCATTAAATTCTGTATCTAAAACAACCAACCACGATCTGTACCCGATCAATATACCAGAAGATTTAATCCAATATATAATTTTTTAATATTTTTTTAAATTGGATACTTCAAATTTGATTTTCCGGATGAATATTCGTGTGCATCTATGAGAGTATATACCATTCGAATCAGCATTAAATTCTGTATCTAAAACAACCAACCATCTGCCTCTACGCGTCAGTGGCTCGAGCGAAATAATTTGCCCATTCTTAACTGGCCAGCCAAATCGCCCGATCTTTCCCCAATAGAAAACGCCTGGGCAATGCTAGTAAAACGAGTATATAAAGAAGGAAGGCAATTTAATACTGTTATTGAGTTAAAAAAGGCGATTAGGGAAGAATGGGATCAACTTGATCAAAATCTGATCACAAATTTAATTAGAACAATGAATAAGCGTTTAATTGAAGTTATTGCAAATAAGGGTGGTCTTACACATTATTAGATTTTATTTTTACATTAATATATCTTATTTAAAACAAATAATCGAGTGTGGCGCTATCTTTATGTTACACTCTAAAAGCAAATTTTTTGTTATAAAATTTTTAAAAAAATTACATTCAACTTTTTTTCATTATTGATACTTATTATTCATACCTATACATATTCTAGCAAAATTTCAAACAGATTCGTATCATATTTGTTGAGATATTGATAAAAAACTAGGTGGCGCTATCATTTTGTTACAGAGTGTATTGTTAGATTTTAATTGATGTCGGTGGTTGTGGTGCATTGACCTTTGTAAGATTTAAAATAATGTACATATAATTATGAGTATTTTTCCTCAAGAAAGATAAAGGAATGATCACCATATTCCCTTTCCTTATTCCCGTACATAGAACCGGAATTAAAGTAAACATGAAGTTTCTCCTGATTCCTACTCTTTTAATAACCCTCCCCCACAAAATTTTTCTCTTTCCTTATAAACCTAAAAATAAAATTTACCTTTTATGGTAAATTGAACTTCCTCGTACCAAATTTCGACCATTATTGGAAGAAAGAGCAACAGTTTCTTCCTACGACTTTCCCCAACATTTTTTAAAATACGTCGAGAACCAACACCTCCACATTTTTGGAATTGACGGATTGTTCGAAGAATTTTCCCGTAGCAAATAAGAACAGTAAACAAACAAACATAGCAAAGTAAAAAATCATTAGCATCTGTAAAAATGAAAAATATTTTATTTCGAATTTTATTGTTCTTTTTATTCATTAATTTTATCCATCTTTTCTGTTCCATCTTTCTAATAATCATTTTCCCAATACGTTTCTTGAAAAATCCTCTTCTATATTTTTTAATCTCCCGTTATTTTAGAAATTTTTTATTGCTTAATTGCTCAATAATAGTTTCCAGGTAAATTTTTTTTATTAAAACCTAGGGGGGGATAACAAAAAGTGGAGCTATAACTGGAGCCAAGTAAATACTTCTACTATAATATTCACTTCTTTAAAATTTATTTTAATAAAAAATCAAATATTTTTACCCTCAAACATTAATCGACAATCCCCCAGTTTGTCTTCTAGTAAAATCTTTTTGATGAACAAATAAAGAGGGAGATATTGTCTGATTATTTAAAATAAATTCTTTCTCATTTTCCTCCTCAAATTTTTCTTGTAAAATACTTTCTTTTCTAACCATTAAAGAATGAGCAGAATCAAAAAAATTAGAAAATATAGATCCAATACCAAAAAGTAAACTTATTAACCAACTAAAAAATTAGTTTTTTAAAATCTTTTAAAAGAAATATTTTTTACCAGAATGCAAGAATAAATAAAACAATTCTTCTTCTAAAATATCTTCTATAATGCAATGGAATTTTTTTATAAATTTTTTTATAAAAAAATTTTTCTATTCCCAAGCATTCGAAATTTTTTTTAAATTTCAGAAATTTTTAAATTTTTAAAAAATACCAAAAAAAATTTACAAATTCTATTTCCAAGCCAAGTAGAAAATCCAAAAGCAGCCACCGTTGAAAGTAATGGGCACAATTGAGAAATTAAAACAATTAATTCAATTGCTGGTATTTTGACTAAATTACTCATTTTTTGATAAACAACAAAAGAAACAAAAATTAATAAAAAAGGCCAATTCACATTAAAATTGTTGCCTTTAGAAGAAAAAATTTTTTCGAATTTTTAAATTAAAAAATTTTTTGGAAAATTTTCAAAATTTTTAACTGCCAAAAAAATCTAAAAATTAAAAAAAAAATTTTTTTTCAAAAAAAATACTTTCAAAAAAACCTGTTAGCAATTTCATCACCAAATATTTAAAATTGTACATATTTAAATCTTTTCCCCCTCTGAGATTCTATAAATAAATTTAGAGTAACATTCCTCTATTGTTTAATATTTTCTTTTGTGTCAGCTCTACTAAAATACCAAAGAATAATTGTTCGAACATAAATTTGAGAATTTTTTGAATTTTGATTTTTGTCGATATTTTTGGATGAAATGTCATCTCTGTCTGTTAAGAAAAAAAATTTTTGGTATAATTTCGGAATACTGAACAGAAAGCAAATGGGTCAAATTATATGTCATTCGAAAGAGCTTGTCGAGTTGAGTCGAACGGTGAAAAAATTTTCGTGCGGACTCATACAGGGGCTGAGATATAGGCCCCCGAAAATCGAAAAACCATAGGGGGGACCAAGCACTTTTTTGGGGTGAAAAATTCGAAAATGCAAATTATACCTCATTCGAAAGAGCTCATCGAGCTGAGTCGAATGACACCAAAATCAACGAAATCCGACTTGATTGGACAAAGTTATGATCTTTTCTTTTAGCTCCTTACCTATGGCATCTCTGGAGATTTTTGCTGCTACGGAGGCCCCAAATACGTCCAGAGCAAGGGAGATAGGAATAGGTTTATGTTACGAGCCCAGACCCAGCGCCCGTAGACTCCCCGCGAGGCGCGTGCCGCAAAACCCCGCGCGAAGCGCGGGGTTTTGCACAAGCGCCTCGCCGACGCCCCGTAGGTTTAGAGTTTTTCGTATCATAACTTTGTCTAATCTTGTCTAATCACGGTGATTTTGGTGTCATTCGACTCAGCTCGTCGAGCTCTTTCGAATGAGGTATTAGTTGCATATTCGAATTTTTTGACCCCAAAAATTTTAAAATTTCGGGGGTCTGTAACTCGGCCATATGAGGTCGGATTTCGTTGATTTTGGTGTCAATCGACTCAGCTCGAGGAGCTCTTTCGAATGAGGTATAATTTGCATTTTCGAATTTTTCACCCCAAAAAAGTGCTTGGTCCCCCCTATGGTTTTTCGGTTTTTGGGGGCCTATATCTCAGCCCCTGTATGAGTCCGCACGAAAATTTTTTCACATTTCGACTCAACTCGACGAGCTCTTTCGATTGACATATAATTTGACCCATTTGCTTTCTGTTCAGTATTCCGAAATTTTTCCAAATTTTTTAATTCTTATTACAAATTTAATTTTTTGTATTTTTGGAACAAAAAAAATCGAAAAAAAAATTTCAAAAAAATTTTTTAGAAAAACTTAGAGAGATTTTCAAAATAAAATTAAAAAACTTTCCAAAAAAATTTCAAAATTTTTTAAATTTTAAAGAAATTAAAAAATTAATATATAGGGTTTTGATAGAAAAAATCAAATTTGATGAAATTAATATACTCCTTTGATCCCTTTTTGACCCTAAATCCGATCCGAAGATAATTTTTAAAACAAAATCGACTTTTTTTCAACATGTGACATCTCTGGTTGGGACGAACTCTAATCATTTCCTAGATTTTTAAGAACCCACAAAAACAAATACAACCTTAATATGTTGATTAATAAAATTATTTTGTCCATTTTCTTCATGTTTTTGTTCCAAAATTATTCTTTCCCAATCACATCATTTTTAACAAATTGAAAGATTTGAAGTAAAAGTTGGCTTGCACTGCTCCTTTCTGTATTGCTTCTGCATATAAACGTTGTCCCTTGGAATTTATAATTTTTATTTTTCAAAAAAAGAATACTCGATATAATGAACCCAACGCCCTCACAATTGTATTGGCAGCATCTTGAAGTTGTTGCTAGAAAAAAAGAAAAGATTAATGAAATTTGGATTTAATAACCCCACTTTTTTCTCTTTGCTCAAAGTGTTAAAAATACTCACAATCAGACTTGTTACCTTCCTTTACTACTATTTTCCTATGCCACTAGAAGTCTGAACATTTTTGATACTTTGAGGAAAGATAAGACGGAGGAGGGAAGTAAAAAAAAAGTCAAGCTACCATAAAGATCAGAAATTTTAAAAAACTTTGACTTGCTTCTGGTTAAAAACCTTGCCCAGATTTTTGACCTTTTCCTAGAAAAAATTTGAGTAAAGGAAAAATAAAGATCTGAATCCAGATCTAAGCCTATCTCTATTTTACAAATTTTTAATCACTTACTATTTTCCAGTGGACATCTGGCTGGGCTGTTGCTCGATAAAATCCAGAGGCACTTTTTGCATACTTTAGAGAAACCTGAGAAAAATTTTTTTAAGTTTTTAGGCCAAAAATAAATTCAAAAAAAACCTCAGCTTGTACAACACTATCTCCAGCTAAAATAACCAAAGCAGTTAAATTACTTTCCTGTGGAGGAACGACTTTTGAAGATAATTGAAAACGTTCAGTTGAAGGTTTTGCCCGAGGCTCTGAAGCTAATGTTGGGTCTGAACATTTGTGCTGAGCATTTAAACGACGACAACAATCAGCTAGCAAATAACAGAGCTTAAAAGAAATTTCTTAAAAAATTACCGAAGAATAAAAAGTTGGCCCTGCTGGCTGGGAACGACCCTACAGAGAAGAGTTACGGGGAATTCAAGTTCTGTGCCTTCCTTCGCGGAATCACTTAGGACGGGGCTTTACCCGGGTAATCCCTTCTTGGGGACGGGGGTCGAACCCTAGTTCAAATTAAAAAAAACCTGTTCAATAGTAGACGAAGCCCTAGCTTTTTGAAACCATTCAGATTCTAATTGTAGCCGATTTTCTAACAACTTGTGATGATTCGTCTGATGATGAATAAGAACATTCCTCTTCAACATCGTTGATCATTTAGTAAAAGAACTTCTCACGAGATTAATCAAATCCGCCTGCTTTTGAAATTTGTCTTTACTTTCTCTTTATTGAAGGCAGACACATTAGAGAATCAATACTTTTCTCTTTCTCTAAACAAAGTCTTATCTGTGCCTTTTTCTCTAATTTCAATTAAATGACATAATGCCAAAATAAATAATTGCGATTTTAGTCTAAAAATTTTTCTTTTTTTTCTCCATTTTTTCGGCGCATGGATTTTACTCTTTTTCGTTTTGTGGGGGAGGATGTTGGTCTAACCCTGTCTAACTCTAACCCCGACGAGCCCTGATGAGAAGAGGAGAAAACGGTGAAAATCAATTACCATTTTGTCGCATACCATTTTGTCTAATAACATTTTTGTGTATTTCCAAAATGAAATATTGATTGGTAAAGGAAATAGTGTGTACAGAGATAGATACAAAAAATTATTTCTCGATGACTCATTGTTTTATTTTCTTTCCAAATTTTAATATTTTTTTAAAGATTTCTAGGCAACCGTAAAGGTTTTTTGCCGATTTCCCATTCTTTTTTGATATTCATTCTCCCCAAACAATTCCGTTTGGGTCAGAATTCTATGATTTTTAAGAGGGATCAACGCTGAAAGGTCTACAAAAAGAAATTCACAGATTAGACCTTAATCTTTACGGTTGCCTAAATTTATTTTTTAAGAGCAATTTAAATTAAAAAATATTGGAAAAATGGTAATTAATCGTCTGGAGAAATTATTTGTTACAAACGATGCTGCTTCCATCCTTAACGAATTGGAGATTCAACATCCTGCTGCTCGCATTATAGTCTTGGCCGCTCAAATGCAAGAAAAACAAATTGGAGATTGCACAAACACTGTTGTTATTTTTGCTGCTTCATTGTTGGAACAGGCTTCGCAGTTGTTAAAACAGTATAAGGATGAGGTTTGTTTTATTTTGATAAAACTTGAAGGGAGGGGATTCATTAGATAGCAATTTAAAATACCGGGCAGGGTTTTAAGATCTTTATGAGCAACGTTGGTCATCACCCGGTAATTCGGTGTAACATTTGATCGTGGTTGGCAAAGCCTTTGTTTTTTTAATAGCTGCTGGAGGGTAGCTGTTTCGGTTCTTTTCCATGACTAAAATGAGGGTTCCTGATAGTGGTATTTCTGTCCATTTCTAATTTCTCAATTTTTTAGGAAAAGGGAATTAAACAGATCGAAATTGCGTCTGGCTTCGAACAAGCGTTGGTTAAAGCTGAAGAAATTCTACCAAAATTGGTTATTGGGAAAGCAGAAGACTTGTACAACGTGGATCTCGTTAAGACTTACTTACTCCCGTCAATTACCTCCAAACAAGCTGGAAACCATGATTTTGTTGCTGGATTGGCTGCTGATGCTTGCGGTAAAATGTTTCTGAAATTTTATAAAAATTTAATTTTTTAGTTAAAATTGCTCCAAAAAATGTGCACAATTTCAACATTGACAACATTAGAATTTGCAAAATTCTTGGCGCTGATGTTTCTTCTAGTTTTATTGCAAATGGAATGGTTTTCAAACGAGGAGCTGGAGGAGAAGTTAAACAAGCTACAAACGCTAAAGTCGCAATCTTTGCTTGTCCATTTGATTTAACACATACTGAAACACAGGTTTGGGAATTTTTAAGAATATTTGCCAAAAATTGGGTAACAAAGGGAAATAGGGATGTAGATGGGGAGAATGCTTAAGGGTCCTCTACAACTGCCTACTTTTATTTTTGACTTTTTTCAATTTCAGGGAACTATATTGATGAATACAGCAGATGATTTACTCAAATTTAGCAATACAGAAGAGGCCAGTGTTGAGCAAAAAGTCAAGGAGATGGCGGAAGCTGGTGTTTCTGTGGTTGTTGCTGCCGGAAAATTTGGGGATCTCTACATACATTTTTTGAATAAATACAAAATTATGGGTGTTAGGTTAATTTGAAATTTTGTTTTGAAAATTTATTTTTTAAAAATTAGATTGACGTCAAAATTTGATTTACGCCGCCTTTGCCTCACTTTGGGCGCGCAAGCTCAAGCTGTTATTTGTGCTCCACCTGAGGATTCTTTGGGGAAATGTGACAATGTTTTTATTAAGGAAATTGGAGATACTCAGGTTTTTGTTTAAAATTGGGGTTTGATTAATCAATTTTGTATTTTAGACAGTCATTTTTGATAAACAATCAGCAACTTCCAAAGTGGTGACCGTCATTGTAAGAGGCTCTTCCCAATCTATTTTGGATGATGTTGAACGTGCAATTGATGATGGAGTGAATACTTTTAAGGCGTTGACTAAAGACAATCGGGTTTGAAAAATTTTATTTATTTTAAACTAATATAGGTGGACCTCGCTATAAGATAACCCTCGGTGGCCTCAACTTATAGTAAGGTGTTCTTAAATAGTAGGGATCGCTAATGTAAGACTTCAGCCCCGTTTCTTTCTATGGAAATTTAAAAACTTATCTTAAAATGACAATGAGTTGAATCTTATTCTGTGGTTATCCTATGTAAGTAAGGTCTTACTGATCTCAAAGAGTGTTAACCTTCTATTTGATAAGCAAAATAAAAAATTCTTTTTTTAAGTTATTGGCCGGTGCTGGTGCAACAGAAATTGAACTGTCCCGTCAAATTCAACTCTTTGGAGAAACCCTATCTGGACTTGAACAATACTCAATCAGAAAATTTGCTGCAGCATTGGATGTTCTACCTAAACAATTGGCTGAAAATTGTGGAATGAAAACTACAGAGGCTTTGGCTAATTTGTATGCTGCTCATCAAAATGGATCAATTAATGAAGGAATTTATGTTTTAAATTCAAAATTGGTTGATGCAAAAGAAGCTGGAATTTATGATTTATTTAATGGAAAATTGTGGGCGTTGAAATTGGCAGCAAACGCTGCTTGTAATATTTTGAAGTTTGATCAGGTTTTTTTTAATTTCTCTTAAATTTCTTGGAGTTGAAAATCGTATCTTATAAATAGGGGCATCCTAAATAGTGGGTATACATCTCCAGTAGCCTTTCAAATTTGTGAAGTTTATCCTAAATTGATGAGTATTTAATTTTGGGTGTGAGGAGGTTTTCTGGTATATAATTTAGGATTATACGGAAAATATAGCAAACCTATTTAATGATAAAAATTTTTTTAAAGATATTGCTCGGTCCTGGTGCATCAGAAAATGAAAATTTGGCTATTCTCAAAAATCTTCGAGCAACAGACGGAAAAACATCAAAAGGAAGAACTAATAAAAATTTTCAAAATTGCGAATATCAAGGAGGGTCATCAGATCGTCCCGATGAATGGCGATGTAAATATATCAAGCAACAATGCAAGGCCCAACTGAAGTTATACTTTGGTTTTGTGATCAATTCACCCATACACACTTGTGGTAAATAATTTTTTATTTGTTTTGATTTTCGCTTTTCGGGGTTTCTTTTTGATATCACTTGGTGATATTTTCGAAATTTTTTAAAAAAATGATTTTGTGGTGATAGAAAGGAGGAATTCTAACTTTTTAATCATTGAAATTTATAAAATTATTTTATTTAGTTTATGCTGCCACCCAATCTACTCAACAGCAACCTTCAACTAGTTCTTCTACTCAACAATCTTCATCAAAAATTCAAACACGACCAATGGCTAAAGGTTTCTTTTAATAAATATTTTTCAATAAAAAAAATTTTTTTAAAGAATCTTCAAAAATCTGTTCATCATCCAATTTATTGCCGGAAGTCATTCAATTGGATTCTTCTATTCAACAGCAACCTTCAAGTATCCATCAATCTCTTTCTACAGCTATAGGTTTTTTTCTAATAAAAAATTTTTTTGTGTGAAAAAAACATTTACCGCTAAGTTAAATTTTTCAAAAATCTTTGGGGTTTCCTTGGATTAACGAAAAAAAAATTTTTTTCTTAAACAATTTTTAAAATTTTTTAAAGAATCTTCAAAAAATTTGACACAAGAATCTTCAGCAATTTCATCTATTAATTTATTGCCTCCAAGAATTTTTTCTACAATTTACCTGGAAGATGAAGAAGAAGATGAGGAAGTTATGCAATCGAAATTTAATGTTTTTGATTCCATTATGGAAGCTCAACATCATGAAGAGGAAATGGAAGCGGGAGAAAATGAAGTGAATGTTGTGGAAGAAGAAGAAGTGGAAGAGAATGAAGAAGAAGAGGATCTGGAAGACGAAGAAAAAGAAGTAGAATGTCAAGAAGTTGAGATTGAAGAGCTAGAAGAGGATGTCGTTCAATTAGAAAGTGTTTCTTCCATTCAATTACCTCCATCAAAATCTGTTAGTAGAAGAGTTCAACCTCTATCAACTGCTAAAGGTTTTTTAAAAATTAAATTTTTTTTTGAAATAAAATTTTTTAAAGATTCTTCCTCTTCAGAATATGTTTCGGATTCGGTTTTTGATGAATCGGACGAGGAAGTAAATGTTCATCAATTGGAGATGTTGGCCAAGAGTATTCAGCAACCAAAATCTATTCGACGGATTCTATCACTATCAACTGCTAAAGGTTAAAAAAAATATTTTTAGTTTTTTGTTAAAAAATTTATTATAGAAGCTTCAACAAGAATTTCAATTGAAGAGGAGGACGAATTTGTTCAGATTGATAGTGCTTCTCAAACACAAAAATCTGCTGATATTTTTGAAGGAACATCCAAATCTGTCGAAAAATCATTCTCAACAGCCAAAGGTTTTTTTGATTAATCTTTTTGTAAAATGAAAAATTTTTTTAAAGAATTTTCACAAAATTTGTCACGAAAATCTTCAAAACTTTCTTCCAATTTGCCACCAAAAAGAATTTCTTCTCCAATTTGTGAGGGAGTGGTTGAAGGACAGGATATTATTTTGTTGGATAGTGCTTCTTATATTCAACAGCAATCTTGTTCAAGAATTCAGCGATCTCTTTCAACAGCCAAAAGTTTGCACAAAAAAATTTTTTTTAATGAATTTTTGAATTTTTTTAATGAATTTTTGAAAAAATAAATTTTTTTTGGAAAAACTTTTTTTTGAAAAATTTGTTTAAAGTCAAATTTGTTTTTTGAAAATTTTTTATTTTTTTTGTGACAACAAAATTAAGCCCAAAGTTTGTGATGCTTTCTCGTCTTATACGCATTTCCGTTTTAAAATTTCTTTCATTTTCATTTTTTTATTTTAGAAGCTTCTTCAATTTACCAAGAATCTTCCTTAAACACTGCCAAGAACATTTCTTCTCAACTTATTGAAAAAGAAGCAATTTCAAAATCTCTTGGTCAACGTTCATCAAACAAGCTTTCTTCTTCCACAGTGCCTTATCTTTTTTCTCCGGAAACGTTGCAAATGTCTCAATCAATTGGTGATGCTTCTCCAACACAGAAATCTGTTGATATTTTTGAAGGAACATCCAAATCTGTTGAAAAATCATTCTCAACAGCCAAAGGTTTTTTAATTATTCTTATAAAATAATATGGGTATTAGAATACTTGGGTCCTTTTTCCTACAAGTTTCATACTTGGTTTAATTTTAAAAATTGTTTAAACTTACGAGTTGTGAATTTTTTCTTCCTTATTTTTTTTTCATATTTTTTCTAAGGATTTCTTTTGAATTTCAAATTCTATTTAATTTTGATTAATTGTGTAGCTGATTCTTTTAAATTTTTAATTTTGGAATTTTTTTTATTTTTTTCAAATAAAATTTTTTATTTTTCTAGAAATTTCTACAAGAAGCAAAATTCAATCAAAGAATCTGTCTACAAGGAATGTGGAAGAATTAGAAAATACTCCACCACCATCAACGAGTCAGCAGCATCAACCTCGACTACAACAAGAAGCAAATTTAAATAGAAATGCTTCAATTCGAAATTCTCGACGATTGTCTTTATCACCATGGAGTAAATTTTATTTTTTAAAATTAAAATTTTATTTAAAATGTTTTATACCCTTTATTAAGGGTGTATTTTCCGGAATGCATTTTTTCTGATCTTTTCTATTCCGGAGATATTTTTCAGGAAAAAATAATATTTTTGGCTCTTCCGGAAGAGTTTTATGAAATGTTTCCGTTATGTATTTTTTCTGATTTTTGGTTTTTTCCGGAAGATTTAACGACATTGTTTTTTCCGAAATTTGTTTTAAAAACATTTTTTTCGTAAAGTTCTATAATTTTATTCAATCGTTTTTTGTGTGTTTTCCGGAAAATAATGCATAAATACCAAAATTTATTTATTTTATAATTTTACAGGGCAGCCACAAGAATTTACACATGTTTTGAGACAATGTGATAATGGCTATATTATGACTTGGGATGAGTTCCTTGATCTCACTAATTTTGAATGCCTCCGTAAACTTGGAGAAGGGGATTATGGGGAAGTTTACGAAATGTCAGATTCTAAAGAGACTTATGCTATGAAGGTATTTTTTCTTTTTTTTAAGTTTGTCAAAAAAATTCATAACTTTCTGATTTTTTTGAAAATTTTAATGTAAAAAAAATTTTTTTAGGTCATTCAAGTTACTTCGGAAAATCCTATGCCATTCATTTTTCCTGAAGTTTTTATCACGCGGCATTTATCGGAACTCAGCGCTGCCGGGGATTTTTCAACGCCTTCATTTATTCCTCTTGTCCGTGCTAATGTAGTCAAAGGTTTAAATTTTAAGAAAAAATTCTTTTTTCTAATTTTTTTTTCTTTTAAAAGGTATCTATCCAGATACTCTTAAAGAGGAGTGGGATAAATACAAGAAGAAAAAACCGAAGAAGGTTGCACAAAATAAACATTATGCTAAAAATGATCACAAGGACAATACTTATGTTGTCCTTGTTATGGCTGATGGTGGAATCGATCTGGAAATATGTTTGAAAACACGTGGAAAGGTTTAATTTTTTAAATTTATTTTATTGTACTGAAAAACATAAACTGGGTGAAACCCTAAGAAAATGTACATGAAAAATTGTTTTTTGCCAGCCACTTTTCCAGTCCTTAATCAATTTTTAAAATAATGTTCGTACGTATGAACACTAAAAGGATGTAATAGTACATAAAATTAAGATTTGATTTTCAGTAACACGAATATTTTTTTAAATTCTAGGCCAACAAAAAACAACGTTTCTCAATTTTTTACCAAGTCGCCCTTTCCCTTGCTATAGCTGAAGAGACGTACAGTTTTGAGCATCGGGATCTACATTACAGCAATATACTAATCAACGGGTATACAAGTAGAGAAGGAGAACGTCAAGAAAAAATAAGGTTTTTTTTGAAATTTTTGAAAATTTTTTTGAAATTTTATTTTTCAGTTTTTACTACAATGGTCAAAAAATTGAAGTCCTTTCTCATGGTGTCCATGCTTCATTAATTGATTACACCTATTCTCGGATGACAGATGATGTTACAGGGTTTTCTTTTTATGTTCAAGTTCCTATTTATCCCGTCGAAGCTGGAGCTGATTATCAGCATGAAATTTACCCGATGATGGAAAAACTAAACAAGTTTGTTTATTTTTTATAAAAAAAATAATAAATTTTAGAGTCGAACCTTATTATGCTTAAGATACACCCCTAATAAGTCTTCAAAATTTTTATATTATAGCATGGGCGTAGGGATTCTGGGCTATAGCCACTTCCATGAAATGGGGAAAATGAGAAAATTTTGAAAAAAATTTAGGAGGGGCAACGCAAAGTAAAAGCCAAAATTTTGGCGCACATCTTGACTGTAGACAAAAATTTTATCTTTCCAAGAATAATTTTTTTAATTTGTCAATTTTTAGAGGTGATTGGTCAACTTTCCGCCGCAAAACAAATCAATATTGGCTACATTACCTTTATGACAAATTATTCAAAAATAAACGTTGTTTTACACTGAAAGAACGAGAAATTTTTCCAAACATTTTTGATCGTTTACTAAAAGATACAGATAAAGGAGGATTTGAAACAACTAAAGATTTTTTGGATAATGAAGAAGTTAGAGGAATATTTGATCGTTATGTTTTTGAACAAGTTAAATTTTTCTTTTTTTTAATTTTTCTAAAAAAATTTTTAAGGATTAATTTTCATTAATGGATTCTCAATGGACAACAAACCTTCATTTTTTATTACTTGATGGACCTTCATAATGAAATTTATTGATGTTTTGGATGATGTTAGTGTTTTTCGGTTTGTTTCGAGTTTTTTAAAAAAAATTTTTGTCATTTTTAGAAATGTGATTATTCTTCAAAGTGTTGGTTTACATAAAGAAAATGAGCGGTGCAGTTTTTAGACGTTTAAGCATACTTTTTACTGAAAATAATGATCGAATGTTTGTTTTTCTCAATGAATTTGTTGGCCAAACTTTTGTTGATCCAAGCTTTAGCCGTGTTCCTGAACTTTAGTTTGTTTTTAATTTTATTTTGAGTAAAAATTGACTAGAGTGGACAAATATGTGCCAAAATTTTCTTCCCTTTCAGCCAAGAACAATGCTTAATTTCTGGCTCTAAATTTCTTTATGATCATTGGAATGAATTTTGTGTCCGCCCTTTAATTCTCTGTTCTTCTGAAGAGGCTGTTGCACGTGTTTCTACGAATTATCCTCATGTAATTTCAATAATTGATTATGTTAAAGGTTTAAATTTTCTTTTATCTCGTTACTATAAAAATTATTTACTTAAAGGAATCCCAGGCTCTGAGTCAAACGTTGGACTCAGTTGGACTCATTTAACGTTGGACTCAGTGGATGGTCTCTTTCTTCCTGTAGGTCGCCATAAATTACTTAGCTTTGGACGAATTCTTCGTATTGATGCAGCCGAGTTAGCTGATTCGGGAAGATATCGGTGTACTGCACAAAATGAACTAGGAACAACTAGTGCTGAATTGAAGCTTATTATTCAAGGTTAAATTAAATTTTTGAAATTTCCAAAAAAATTTTTATATTTCAGCACCTCCAGTTTTGTTTCATCCTCTAATTGATCAATGAGCATCACCAAATTCTACAGCTTCCCTGCATTGTCAAATACCCGATTCTGGAGGAATACAAGTTGAGTGGTTTCGAAATGGATCTCCTCTCTCGCCTTTGCTTTTAACTGAACAAGAAAGGAAACGTTTTTTGATCGCTGGAAATGAGTATATATTTTTTTATTTTGATCTGTTGTTATTTTTAATTTAGATTGACAATTGTCAATGCTTCACCTTCTGATTCTGGAATGTTCCAATGTATTGTCTCCAATGATATTGGCAGCGTTACTTCTTCAGCATTACTTTTTGTTACTGAATTGGCTTCACGCTTTCACTCAAATGTTTTTCCTTCAAAAATTTTTGTTGTAGAAGGAACTCATTTATCTATTCCTTGCCTTGTTCAGTCCAATCCTTCAGCAAAAACTTACTGGAAAAAATTAGATGACTCTTCAGAAGAAGAAGGTTTAGAATTAAATAATTTTATTGATCAATCAGTGCCTGGACAAGAAATTGCTTTATTAAATATTCAAAATGCTCAAGCACTTGATTCTGGTTTATATGAATGTACAGCAATTAACAGATTAGGAAAAGCTAGAGCAATAATGCGGTTGGAAGTTATTCGTATGTTTTTTGTTTGTTAAAATTAAGAAAAAAATTTTTATGATTTTTAGCACGTCCACAAATGTCAATACAAATTGAAGAATCCAAAGAAGACCAATTTTCAAAAAAATTTACTTGTGAAGTAGAAATTGCTTGTCACAGTGTTGAAGATTGTCCTGAAGCTCTTTTTAGTTGGGAATTTAATGATAAAGCAATTGAAAGTTTGACATTTGGTAATGGAAGACAGGAACAACACCAAACAATTAGGATGGGCCAAAGAGAAAATTATTTTAAACAAATTGAAAATGGAAGAATAAATAGATTGGTTAAACAACAGAGTCAATTGGAATTACCTACAAAATTTACTAAAGGTTTAAAGTTTAAAAAATTTATAATTAAAAAAATATTTTCCTTTCAAGAAAATGTTGGGGTCACTTTAGTACGTGGGTGCAGGCTTTAATTTACAAATGTTATACCATTCGAAAGAGCTCGTCGAGCTGAGTCGAATGCCACCAAAATTAGATCTAGGAAAAATTTCTGGACCGAGATATAGGTCCCTGAAGTTTGAAAAACCATAGGGGGGAGTAAGCTCAATTTTGGGGTAAAAAATTCGAATATGCAAATTATACCTCGTTCGAAAGAGCTCGTCGAGCTGAGTCGAATGACACCAAAATCAACGAAATCCGACTTGATTGGACCGAGATATAAACCCCCTAAAAACTTAAGTTACAAAGGGGCGATTTTTGGAATAAAAAATTTTTTATACAAATAATACCTCATTCGAAAGAGCTCGACGAGCTGAGTCGAATGAGACCAAAATCACCGTGATTGAACAAGATTAGAAAAAGTTATGACACAAAAAAACAAAAAACCTAAACCTATGGAGCGTCAGCGAGGCGCTTGTGCAAAACCCCGCGCTTCGCGCGGGGTTTTGCGGCACGCGCCTCGCGGGGAGTCTACGGGCGATGGGTCTGGGCTCGTAACATAAACCTATTCTTATCTCCCTTGTTCTGGACGTATTTGGAGCCTCTGTAGCAGTAAAAATCTCCACAGATGCCATAGGTAAGGAGCTAAAAGAAAAGATCAGAACTTTGTCCAATCAAGTCGGATTTTGTTGATTTTGGTGTCATTCGACTCAGCTCGAGGAGCTCTTTCAAATGAGGTATCATTTGCATTTTCGAATTTTTCACCCCAAAAAAGTGCTTGGTCCCCCCTATGGTTTTTCAAACTTCAGGGACCTATATCTCGGTCCAGAAATTTTTCCTAGATCTAATTTTGGTGGCATTCGACTCAGCTCGACGAGCTCTTTCGAATGGTATAACATTTGTAAATTAAAGCCTGCACCCACGTACTAAAGTACAGCCAAAATGTTGGCCGTTTTGCTTGTAATTCACTTTTTGGTGTAGCAACAGTGGAAGTTGAACCTTCGCTTATTTTTGTTCCTTTAAAGTTGTCGGTAGGGGAAGTACACGATGGAAGTGTTAAATTACTCTATAGAATATTACAACCACAAACTTCGAACGTGAAAAGGCGAGATGGACATTATAAACAAAAGGTTCGTTAAATATTATTCTCCTTAATGAAAATTCATATTTTAGCCAATAGAAAAAATTTATCAATTGGATGTTCGAACAGCCCTAGATCGGTATTGGAGACCAATTAGAAGAGTAGAGTTAGACGAAAATGCTATTAGTTCAAATAGTTTAGAGCGTGAAATTCTTTTGGAGAAACTTGAACCTAATCAACTTTATCAGGTTTTTTATTTAATTACCCAGGAAACGAATATCCGGTTAATATTTTTTATTAGTTTTAAAAAATAAGTTAACTGAAGATACGTTCAAATGGAATTCAGGTGTGGGGGGGGGGGAGTTTTCTTACCTGGGATATTGATTCTAAATTAATTGGAGTTAGTACATTTATACCTCTAATTTAAGGTAATGCTACCCAAATTTGGCTTGGAATCAATAATTTATTTGAATGAAAATACTGAGGACCTAATTATGCTCGTTGACTTTTTTCATGGACTTTTGTTTTTTATTTTTTTTAATTGTTTTTTTAAATAATGTTTGTTTTTTAAAATTATTTTCAATTAAATTATTTTTTGTTTTATAAAATTTATTTCCTTTTATTGCAACTTTTTTTTCATTACTTTTAACAGGTTAAAACCTGATTAATATTTTTACCCAATTTACATTTCCATAATAATTAATATTTTTCCCAAAATGGCGCGCGGCCACAATGGCGCAAAGCCATAACTTGCTGGAAAATTTTTGGCCTTTATCAATTTTGGTACCAATCTCTTCAGCTCGATGAGAGGAATCGTTTAATACTAAATTTGACTTTACCGCCTACAACACAGCAACTTTTGTTTATTGGGCTCAAGATGTTACTAATATTTTTTTGAGAGTGGAAATTAAAAGTTTTGAGGTTTATTTATTTTTTTATTTTATTTTTTTTTAATTTTTTTAAAGAATTATCAATTGACTGTACCAAATGGGGGAGGACTTTTAATATTTCAAGCGATGGGTATTCCTATAGTTGCTGCAGGTGATATGGCTGATTTGTCTGAATTTCAGTTTCAACTTTTTCTGGCTTCTGTTGTTGTGGTTTGCTTTTTTTAATTTTTATGTTGGAAATCAGTTTTGTTTGACCCTTTTTGGTATTTGGACTTTTCTTGACCCTTTTATCAGCCTTTCCTCCCTTTATCGAACTTTTCTCTCTTTTTTCGAATTTTGTACATGAAGATTTTTTTGTTCTCCCTTAATGCTGAAGAAATCGTATTTGAAAACGAGGGTTATCTAAAATCTGAGGGTGAGGGGGTAGTTGAAAAAGAAGCCCGTCTAATTTTTAATATGTATATAAAATATATATTTTTAATTTTTTTAACATTAATTTCACATTTTCTTATGCTTTTCAACTTTAATTATTTCAGAAATTGGACTTAACCTAATTATGAAGAAACAAAAATTTTTATATTTGCAACACCAACGGCGACGACGACAATTTAAAGGAAACTAAGCCTTTGGAAAGTTTGTTTCGAGCAATGCAATTGGCTGGGATCTCAGAAGGTGATTTTCTTGTTTCTGCAATAAAAGAAGGCGAGGCAAAACAGTGGTGTTCATTTTTATGGCGGACTTTGAAATACCCATTGATTGAAGAAATGTCTGTAAAGTACTGGAGGTTTTTTTTTAGTTTTTTTTTTGATTTTCCAAGCAATTTTTTGCATTAAGCGTAGCTAACCTCTATAAGTTGGGCCCGACTATATTTATTTTATTTGCTTTATCGATTTTTATATTCTTATCTTTTTTGCCGTTTCTTATCTTTTTTTGGGTATATTGAACGTTATTTGTATTCAATTGCTTGCACAAAATTATTTTTTTAACAAAAAATAATTTTTATTGTAAAAATGAAATTTTTATTTTTTCTTTTTCCCCCCTTTATAATCCTTCTAGTAAATCCTTCATTTTGTAATTGTCTTTTGAAACATATCCAATTGGTTAATTTGAAAAATAAAAATTTTTTTAATTTTTAAAAATTTTAACAGATCTTTCGACATGGCCAGCGTTTACCCACAAGTTTTTTAACTTTTCCCAGCGAAGGAAAACCTCCCAGAATTGTTCAAAAATTGGAGAGAGGCGAATTAACTATTGAAGGGATGAGACAGGAATATCAGCTTGGAAAGCTTTTGAGAACCTTTTATGGCGATTTTTTGGGTGAAATGTACCATCCTAGAGAGGTTTGATTTTAAAAATAAATAAAAGTTTCAATTGTAAGGGAGAGAAAGTCCAACTGGTCAGCATTTAACTAGGCGTGGGTCTAAGATTTATTAAAAAGAGGTATGTCCTGATAACCAGTTGGTAAAGCACCAGAGATGGGACGGGTTATCCGAAGCCCGACCTTTTTTCGACCCGATCTGAAGAAAATTTTCAAAATCCAACCTAACTTTTTGTTCAAACCCGTCCCATCCTTGTAAAGCCCCTGTTCGTGGTGACAGGAAGCGCTTAGATAATAATAATAATTGCTGGGATAATAATAACTGCTAGGACGCCGACTCGATACCTGCTCTGTGCTAGGCTTCTAACTCAACAATTTCCAAAAAATTTTTTAGATAAACATCAAAAGTGGCCGTGACAACCGAACATTAACAAGTGCCCAGTTATTACTTGCCGGCCTATTCCCTCCTTTAAACGAACAAATTTGGGACAACCAGCTTTTGTGGCAGCCAATACCAATCGAAACTGTTGAAATTTTGGACCATCAGTCTTTTGGGATGTTTGACCATTGCCCTGAAGGAGAGAAGAATTTAAAAGAAGGTGAAGGATATAAGAGGTTGGAGGGGTTATTTAAAGAAGAAATTGAAAAAATGGAGAAAGACACGCAATTGAAGATTGATGGAATTTTTATACTTCAACGAGTGTTGGATAGCATCGTTACAAGGGTTTATTTTTTACTTTAAAAAAAGAGTCCACCCGTGACTACCTAGTGACCCTGAAGACATTCACCTTTTGAAAGGGAAAATCAGGGAGTATCGGTGGATTTGGGGTGATTGAATGGGAATAGAAATTCTACTCACCTAGAGTTATGATCCACACAATACCGCTCCATATAGCTGGGTATTTATTCCTCTTAATCCCTCTAAATGCTTCGATATTCCTTTCTAAATTTGTAGATCTTCAGGGTCAATAGGTCTTTAAGGTGTAGATCTTCGTGGTTGTCCCCAAAAATTTTAAATAATTTATTTTTAGTCGAAACTACCCCAACTTCTTCCGTTGCCTGCTTGGGCTAACTCTTCAAAATATTTGGAAGAAAAGAGGAAAAAACATTTATCTCTTCATATTGGACTAATCGATTTGTTTTTGGAAAGTATGGGAGGTTGGCATTTTGATCAAATTTTGGGAAGGATGGATGATGCTGTTGGGAAGAGGAATGATCAAAAATCGATGTTGTACTCAGCGGTTAGTTTATAATTTTTTATTTTAAAAATTCTGGTCTTGAAAATTCAGATTTTTACTTTTTGTTAGCCTGGCCTCATTCTAAGATATTCCTTGTGAGGTTGAAAAAATCGACTTTATAATGAGATAACTGAAAAAGAATATCGCTAGGGAAACCCTCCAGCCAGTAACCAACCAACTTAAAAAGCGTATCCTAAACCGATGTTTTTCTTAATGTTGAGTCTCTAATATTGAGGGTCCCTTATAATGAGCCCTGACTATTAAAAATAAAATTTAAAAAAACTTTAATTTTCTCTTTCCAGCACGACACAAACATTTTAACAATTGGGCGCTTCCTAGGCATTGAACACATCAACTCAATCCTTTCGGATTATGCCAGCTTTTTGGTATTTGAATTACATAGCAACAAAAGTTTTGATGGGGAAGAATATTTTGTAGAGGTTTGCTGAATTTTTTTTAAATTTTCAAAAAAATTTTTTTAAGATAAAATTTCGTAATGGTTTAAATGCAACAACAGAAACATTAAAAATCGAAAATTGTCACAATCCTTGTCCTCTTTCAAAATTTCGCAGTCTCGGAAGACGCTTGACCAGCGCCCAGTGGATGCTGCAATGTTTGGGGTCAGAACTTTTGGATTATCAATGTGGAACGTATGGGCCGGTTGCGGGTAAATTTGTTTACTTATAAATCCTGATTTTAAGAATTCTGATTTTTCTGAAATTCTGATATTTCAAATTCTGATTTTTTAAAATTCTGTTCTGATTTTTTTGGAAATTCTGATTTTTTCCCAATTAGCTGCTCTACTTCTACTTGTTGTATTATTAATGGCTTCCCTACTTTCTGTATTTCTTTCTTGCCGGTCTTACAAAAGGAATTATCAATATTTATTGGAATGTGAAGAAAATAGTCCTCTTATTAGCAAAAATAATAGATAAGAAAATTAAATAAATTTTGAAATTTTTTATAAAAACAATTTTTTTAGATAAAAAATTAATTAAAAACAAAAATATTTATTTTAGAAAAGCTCTAAGAGAAAATCAAAAAAACGATTTAAACAGATTCCTCATAACAAGGTGGAGGAGGAGCAAAAATCCTTTCAGTATCCATTGGCGCTATAACCTTTCTAAAGCCAGAGGTGCTTAGAAACGGGCAGCATGGCCATCTTCTTAATCTGTGGTTTTGTTCATTGGAAGAATAAAGGCGGTAGAGGAACAATGCCCCCAAGATATAGGCCAGAACCATGCAACTGAAATAGAAAAATGAGTTTATTTTAGCTTAATTGCTACAGCTGAACCTCTTTATGAGAGTATCCTTTGGGTTGAAAACCCGTATTTTATAATGGGGGGTATATTAAATAGAGAGTTCCGCTTAGTCGACTCTCCCTACCGTCTCACTTAGCTTGAGTTACAAATTCTAAATTAGTACCTAGTAGCCAAACATCCAACTAAAAACCAAAGAACTCCACTGCGTACATAAACACTAAGGCAATTAACAAAATTATTATTGGCAATTTGGGGATCCAAAGGTCGTCTTTGCGGCGGTCCAACAAAAAGGGGTTCGGAAAGAGTTTTGGCAACAAAATTGACAGCTTCACAAGTGTAAAAGCCGCTTTGTAAAGAAGAAAAGTTGTGGAGAAGTAAAGAACCGTTTGGAGCAATTTCCATATTTAATGAGAGAAAGTCTATTAAACGCTCTCCATTCTTTGAAAGAAAAAATTTTTTTGAAATTTTTTGAAAAACCCTACCAATTTCCAATTAATTATTGGCGGGGGAACTCCAAAAGTTCGAGGACAGTCTAATACTACAAGTTGTCCTTCCTCTCTAGATGATCCTCCACCTACAATTGCTGGCCCACTTCCAGGTTCAAATTGTTTGAGAAAGGCTACTCTGAGACGAGTTCTTTCCCCTAACATTCCATCACTTAATCTTTCACACCAATAATCTCCTTCGTGTTCTCTGAGAGTGCTCTGAATTATTAAGAAACCAATTTCCGGGATTGGATCTGCTTTTGATGAAGCATTGGAAGGGTTGTTGTTGAGGAAGGCATTGCTCTGACTATTTTTAAAAAATTGTTAAAAATTAATTTAGAACAGCCGAACTTCGTTTTTTTCGTTCACCCTTGGAGCTGAAAGATTCTTATTTATAACAGAGTCTTATAAATGCTCTTGGTTCCCCCACCCTGTGTCAACCAAATTAAAAAAATCTTAAACTTAAGTTTACCTAGTATTGGATGCTTTATTTTATAACAAAAGGCCGACTTTTTTCTGGCTGTTAGATTTCTGATTTTATTGAAATTCTGATTTTCTACAAAATTCTGATTATTAAAAAAAAATTACCCATTCACTCTGGCCACTTCCTTTCCCTCAAAAATCCATCTAGCCTCCTCATTAGGCCTTCCCTGGTTAAAAACAAGCTCACAAAGCAAAGCGGTCGTTGAATTTAAAGGAACTAGCATTTCACTATGCCTTTGTATTTGCGGAATTTGAAAGGAGTCAAAAGAATTGACAACAATAAACAAAATTAGTAGTAAAAATAATAATAAAAATATTTTTTTGGACATTAAATAAATTGAAATTAAGTTTATCCTTTTGTCCATTCTCTTTTAAGAGTATTTTTTGTTGTTTTATTTTGGTTGTTTTTGTTGCAACAAAGCATTTTTGTTGTTAATTTTTGTTTGTTGTATTTTGATGTTTTTAAGGACAAAAATAAATTATTTTCTCTAAAATTCTGATTTTCAAAAAAATTCTGGTTCTTAGAATTCTGATTTTTTTAATTCTCGTTCTGAGGATTCTGATTTCTCTAAAATTCTGACTCCTAAAATTTAGATTCTTAAGATCTGATTTTCCTTAAAAATTCTGATTCTTAAAATTTTGATTTCCTCTAAAAATTCTGATTATTCAAGCATAAAATCATTGTTTCCTCAGTTACAACATTTGCAACAATTTTTGTAAGAAACAAGATGATCTTCCGCTTGTCAATTAAAAGAAGAATTGACAGTTTTTCTTCAAAAATTATTTTGAAGTAAAAGGCCGACAAAAAAAGTTGATCAAAAGAAAGATAAAAAGGAAGGGAAGATCAGATTGCATCCGGATATTTTTAAAAAGTTTTGGAGAGAAAATAAAAATGATATTGTAAGAAGGTTTTGGAGGAAAACATGATAAAGAAACTTATAAGAACATGAAAAAATGTTCCCAACATGTTTGGACAAATTAGAGAAAATATTAAAACAAAGAAAAACATAATAGAAACGTGACAGAAACAAGTTGGAAGAGGAATGTTGGAGAGAAAACATGAAGAAAAAAGTTGTTAGAGATGTAAGAACTGTTGGAAGAAAAATAAACAACTTAGATAAAACATTAACAAAACACAGGGAAAACAACAGAAGAGAACAAGTTGGAAAAGAAATGTTGGGAGAGGATGTTGAAGAGAAAATAATAAAGTTGGAAAAACATAAACAAAACACAAGTTGGAAACAAAAAAAAGTTGTGAGAAATGTTTGGGGGAAGATAAAGTTGAGGAATAATTAAATTAATTGAAACACTATATAAAAACAAAATTTAATATATTAAGTAGATTTAATTTTAATCTCAAAAAGAAAATATGTAAAAAAGGGATTAGAAAAAAAAAGTAAAAAATCCCATTTGTGTATATTTAATATTGACACGCTTGTATTTACCCCTCTGACAGATTTTATCGCGCATTTTTGCGCCAATCCTTTTTGAGGTAATTCTAGGTAGTAATTAAATATTTTTTTAAAAAAACGGATTATAATTTGAGGATTTTTAATAATTTTTCTAACAAAATTTAATTTTTCTAAAAATTAAAATAGCAAGAGAAATTTGACCACACACAAAGAATAAAAATAATTTTTTTATCCAGTTTTGGTCAGAGTTAATTGGAGAGAGCCTTATTTTAGGTTATCTAACTGGCCACCCCATTATTTTTACTTTAAAAAATTCAAAAAAGGAAGGAAATAAATGAAGAGCTCTGGTATTTTTAGACGTGAGAGAATTTACCTAAATAAAATAGAGGAAAAACAAAAAAAATTTATGAAACGTGAGAAGAAAAGGAAGAAGCTTTAAAAAATTGAAGGGCCACAATAAATATTAATTATTGGAAATAGGCCAGTCTACCTCGAGAATCATAGACTTGTCTAAATCCGACTTTCAGAAGCTTAGTTTATTAATTTCTGTGTTGTTATGTTCTCATATATTTCAAGCCTTTCTTCATTTGCCAATGCTTTTTATAAAGCTTGTTTTCTTTCTCGCGCAATTAGATTAAGTAAAAGTGTTCACCGAAATAAATAATTTATATAAAATATCCGGAAAGGCTCTCTGGAGGAACTACAAACCTTTAGGGAATTTTTAATGTGCAAGGAGAGAATTTCAGATTTTTATGAGAAAATAAATTTAGGGGTAAAAATTAATTGGAATTCGAAAAAAAAATTTTTTTGAAGAAGCCTTTTAGAGAAATAAAAATAGAAAAATTATTCATTGGAAGATTAAAAACAAATTTATTTAACTCTTCATTTATTTACTAAAACACCCTCTCAATTTAAATAGCCAAGTTAAGTCGGAAGCCAACTAAGAGAGAGTGCCGCGCGCGAAAAATACTACAAATCTAACGAATAAAAATAAATATAAATTGTGCTCATTAACATAAATTTTATTTTGAATTGCTTCTGAAAAGAATGGAAAATACTCGATAAAAGAATAAAAAGAATAAAAGTCAGGACAAACTGATTTTTAGTTAAAAAATAATTTTTCAGGTTTAGAAATAGGGTAGCACCCCGAGCTTTAGGGGGCGGGAGTGTCAGGTTCCTGGGTTTTGCCCGCACGGAGGGGGGCGTCGGGGATCGGGTTTTGGGGGACGGGGTTTTACCCTATTTAGAAACACTAATTAATTTTTGGACATCAGAAACCTCTCCTTATTCCTTCTGAACTAAACGTCACAAATTTTGCCACAGGCATTTGTTCCACTTGGACAAAGTGCCAAAAGCAGTCGCTCACTGTTTCCTCATTTGGCGGCATAATGAAAATTTTTAGTGGATGGGCAATGACAGCTTTGGGGGAAGAAGAGGAAGAATGTTAAGATAAGCAATAAAGATGCTCCAATTTTATTGCAATTCAAATGAGTTTTAAAATTAGAAAAAAAGAGAAGATGAATAAAAGAAACAGCAAGAAAATGCAATTTATAAATATTTTCCGGAAGGTTGTAAAAGGAAAGGAATTAATATATATTTTTCCGGAAGTCAGAAAGGTTTGAGATATTTACCGGAAACTAAAGAGGTGGAGAGATTTTCCGGAAGTTAGACAAGTTTAGACATTTTTCCGGAAGTTTTTCAGAAGTTAGAAAGAATGAGAGAACTTTCCGGAAATTTAGAGAGGTTAATGATAATTTCCGGAAAGGGTTTCTAAGTATTTTCCGGAAAGTTAGAGACATTTAACAGTAAGTTAGAGGGATTGAGAGATTTTTCCGGATGTTAGAAATGTTGAGATATTTTTGTGGGAAATATTTTTCCGGAAAGTTAGACAGGCTAAAATATTTTTCCGGAAAGTCTGTTTATTAGAAAAGAATATTACCAAGTCTAAATAAAATATTGTGAACACTTTACAAACTTATTCCCTATAATGTTGTTGTTGTCCTCAAAAATGTTTTTAATATACCATAAGGCGACAGCATTTCCCCCATATATTTTTACCTACAAGCACCACTTACCCCACCCTTAAAATGCAATCTATCTTTCCCCTCTACACATATCCCCCTTCCAATAACGCTAATGCAATTTTTCTTCTCAAGAGGTAAAACTCTTTCTGGATGAGTGGGGGACAGAAATAAGAAGGTTAAGGGCAATAAAAAGTTTTTGGAAGAAAAAAAAATTTTCATCGATATCATAAAATTGAAGAGGCGGAAATGTTAAGTTGGAGGATATATTTATTAAAAATAAAGTCAGAAACACAAATTTAGAAACAGCTTAAAATAAAATAAAATTGGCAAGAATCTAGGGAATTTTTCTGAGAATCACCCTAAGACCTCAAACATTGAAACATTGAAAAACAGAAAATTGATTCAATTTATTTCTAAATTTTCTAAAATTAACTTGGCATGTTAGCTTGAATAAATTTAATTAAAGTTAGAATTACAAATTTAGTAAGAACCTAGAGAAATTTTCTGAGAATCATCCTTGGACTTCTTGAACCTTTTATTCTCTTGGAATTTTTCTTTCTTGGAATTTCTAAAAATAAAATTGGCAACTAAAAAATAAAAAAATTTTCAAAGTTTTTTGCCGAGTCTAAAGCCAATTCAATTTTATTTTTTACTATAAAAAATTCCACGTTGAAAAAGTAAATAAAATTGGAGGGTAAAGGATGCTTAAGAAAAGAAGAATAAAAGAAAATTGAAGAAAAACAGGAAGAAAAGGCCACAAATAACAACAAAAAAAAATAAAAAAATGAGGGCTGAGGGATTTGCTTAGTTTTCGCTTTAGGACGTCGACCGGAACGCCTGTCTCTTTCCCCTTTTATTCGTGAACAACTCTTGCCCTTTTAAACTAAAATCGGGAGTCTCTGGGGCATAAAAAGTGAATGAATGAGAGGAATTTTGAAGTAAAAATTGAGATAATTTGGCAATTTTTTTGTTGAAAAATTTTCCCCCTTTAAAAATTATTTTGAATAATTAACTCTAATTTGTGTGTAAAGTCCTCCCTTATTATGTGGCTTTAAGCCTCTTTCTTCACCCTTTTTTAGTACTATTGTGAAGGCACTTCTCCTCAGACCATTAATTCCTTTTTGAGAGGATTTCTTTCCCCCTCCCCTCCCTTTGTTTTTTTGCTTTCTATCGCCTCTCCTTTTTTTTTAATTTTCCGATTTGAAGGTCTGAATGAGTGTTGAGGGATTGTTTATATATTTAAGTGTTTTTAAGTCCTTTCTTCCTTTATAAATTCCTCCTTTTTCGGCTTATCTAAATCTTAAAAATTGGAAGAAATTTGAGGAAGAACAAAGTAATCTGAAAAAAATGTGGAAGGCTGAAAAAAGGAGAGAACCGATTGAAAAAATGAATAAATTATTTTTACAAATTTATTGCCAAAAATGTTTTTAAATTGAAAGGAAAAAATAAATTAAATTTTTAATTAAAAAAAATTTCTATGTGAACCAGGGGACCTGGGGGCCTTCACAATTCTCAATTTTTTTCCTAAATAATTTTAGCTACACGAAATTCCTCTCATCAAATACCTCCAAACAATAGTTGGGGAAATAGGAGGGATTTTTGGATTTACTCCCAAAAAATAAAATTATTGTTAATGTCAAGTGTTTCTCTATACATAGAAGGTCAATGCCGACAATAGCCTTTTTATTGAGGGTAGATTTAGAAAAATGTAAAGGTCAAAAGAATGAATATCCCTATAGAAAATTGAGAGAAAAATTAAAATTACGCGCTGCACTAATTATTGCTACAAATTAGACAAAATAATTTTGTTGGAAAAAATGTAAGCTTAAGTATTTTCCAAAAAATATTTCTGAAAAAAATTTTCCAAAAGAATATTCTGAAAAATTTTATTAGAAGGTTACTGAAAAAAGGAGAGAACAAAAGGAGATGTATGTTCAAAACTTTTGATTATTCATCAAAAAATTTTTTTCTCATAATTTTATATTAACACATTTCCTAAACTCTAATTAATTGGGTGTGGTTATATTGCCTCAAATATTACACACTTAAATAAAATCGTTTTTGCATCTGCTAACTTTAAATTACAATGTTAAGAGACGCCTGGTGAAAAAGAAAGATTTATTGGCCATGTTATTTTTAGAATACTTAAAGGTTTATGATTTTTCGTGTCCTTTGGTGACGCTCAACCCAACCTAAAAACTTTGTCCAAAAATAATTTAAAATTCAAAATTTACTCGAAAAAATAATTCCAAAAAAATGTGTGTATAACAAAATGGCAAACAATTTTTAATTAAAAGAAAATTTCAAAAATAAAAAAACCAAAAATTTCTGTCCTTGACCAACATTATGTATTGTTTCATCTATCAAAAAATTTCAAGCCATTCCAGCACCATCATCATCATCCTCATCTTGTGCTTTAGGTCCTCGTGGAGTAGGTCCCCCAGATGGTTTAGCCATAATTATCTTTAAAAAATTTTTAAATTTTTATAGAGAAAAATTCAAAAAAACCTGATCAATCTTCAAAATATTACAAGCAGCGTTTGCTGCCAATTTTAACGCCCACAATTTTCCATTAAATAAATCATAAATTTTTGCTTCTTTTGCATCAACCAATTTCGAATTTAAAACATCAATGCCTTCATAAGTTGAACCATTTTGATGAGCAGCATACAAATTAGCCAAAGCCTCTGTAGTTTTCATTCCACAATTTTCAGCCAATTGTTTAGGTAAAACATCCAACGCTGCAGCAAATTTTCTAATTGAGTATTGTTCAAGTCCAGATTGGGTTTCTCCAAAAAGTTGAATTTGACGGGACAGTTCGATTTCTGTTGCACCAGCACCGGCCAATAACTTAAAAAATTTTTTTTTGCTTATCAAATAAAAAAGTTAATACTTTTTGAGATCAGTCAGACCTCATTAGATAGGATAACCACAGAATAAGATTCAACTCATTGTCAGTTTAAGATACGTTTTTAAAATTTGGCTAGCCATAGAAAGAAACGGGGCTGAAGTCTTACATAACGATCTCTACTATTTATGAACACCTTATTAAAAGATAAGGTTTTAGCCCCAAGGGTTATCCTATAGCGAGGTCCACCTGTATTACATAGTAGATTAAAATAAACTACTTATAAAAAATAAGAAAAATTTTTTCAAACCCGATTGTCTTTAGTCAACGCCTTAAAAGTATTCACTCCATCATCTATTGCACGTTCAACATCATCCAAAATAGATTGAGAAGAGCCTCTTACAATGACGGTTACCACCTTGGAAGTTGCTGATTGTTTATCAAAAATGACCGTCTAAAATACAAAATTGATTAATCAAAACTCAATTTTAAACAAAAAACCTGAGTATCTCCAATTTCCTTTATGAAGACATTGTCACATTTCCCCAAAGAATTCTCTGGTGGAGCACAAATAACAGCTTGAGCTTGCGCGCCCAAAGTAAGGCAAAGGCGGCGTAAATCGAATTTTGACGTCAATCTAATTTAAAAAATAAATTTTTAAATTAAACAAAATTTCAAATTAACCTAACACCCATAATTTTGTATTTATTCAAAAAATGTATGTAGAGGTCTCCAAATTTTCCAGCAGCAACAACCACAGAAACACCAGCCTCCGCCATCTCCTTGACTTTTTGCTCAACACTGGCTTCTTCTGTATTGCTAAATTTGAGTAAATCATCTGCTGTGTTCATCAATATAGTGCCCTGAAATTGAAAAAAAGGTCAAATGATTTTTATAGAAAATCTCAGAAAAAAGTAAAGGACTTGGAGTTTTCTTACATTAGCAGACTCTCCACAAATTCCCTCCCAATTTCCCTTATCGATTGGTTAAAAAGTAATCTTAAAAATTCCAAAACCTTTGTTTCAGTCTGTGTTAAATCAAAAGGACAAGCAAAGATTGCAACTTTAGCGTTTGTAGCCTGTTTAACCTCTCCTTCAGCTCCTCGTTTGAAAACCATTCCATTTGCAATAAAACTAGAAGAAACGCCAGCACCAAGAATTTTGCAAATTCTAATGTTGTCCACGTTGAAATTGTGCACATTTTTTGGAGCAATTTTAACTAAAAAATTAAATTTTTATAAAATTTAAGAAACATTTTACCGCAAGCATCAGCGGCCAATCCAGCAACAAAATCATGGTTTCCAGCTTGTTTGGAGGTAATTGACGGGAGTAAGTAAGTCTTAACGAGATCCACGTTGTACAAGTCTTCTGCTTTCCCAATAACCAATTTAGGTAGAACTTCTTCAGCTTTAACCAACGCTTGTTCATATCCAGATGCAATTTCGATAGGTTTAATTCCCTGTTTTTAATTGAGAAATTAGAAATAGACAGAAACAACACTATAAGGACCCTAATTTTAGTCATGGACAAGAACCAAACCAGATACCTATTAGCAGTTAATGGAAACATAAAGGCCTTGCTAATCACGAGCAGATGCTTCACCGATTGGACTACCGGGTGAAGAACAACTTAGCTTATAAAAAGCTCAAAACCTACCCCGTATTTTAAACTTATATCTAATGATTCCCCTCCCTTCAAAATTATTATCAGAATAAAACAAACCATAGAAAGCAACTGCGAAGCCTGTTCCAACAAAGAAGCAGCAAAAATCACAACCATGTTTGTGCAATCTCCAATTTGCTTTTCTTGCATTTGAGCGGCTAAGACTATAATACGCGCAGCAGGATGTTGGATCTCTAATTCGTTAAGAATTGATGCAGCGTCGTTTGTAACAAACAATTTTTCCAGACGATTAATTACCATTTTATTCATTCCTTAAAAGATAAATTTGAACGGCTTTAAAGAGTGGGAATTATTTCAGATTTTTTACGGACGGTGCAATTCCTGGAAATAGAACTGTTAAAGGAGAAAAGGGGGAAGTCAATAAAAAATTCCGTAAGAGAAACAAGTCAATCCTTAGAGCCGCCTAAAATCCTTAAAAATATTTAAAAAATAAAAACCATTAGGTCCATATGAAGAACGTGTTTGCAAAGCTAATTCCATACAGGCTTCTATATTTCGAGAAACAGCTTCTTCCATTCCTTTGAAATGCTAAATAATAGAAAATTTAAAAATTTAATAGAAATTAAAAAACCATTGCGCCTTCCTTCATAAAACGGGCATAACCAGACTTTGGTACAGACATAGCCATATTTAAAATAATCAAGTCTTATTGAATTTAAATAATCTGTCTAAAAAAGTATATTAGAAAATGAACGTAATTTTGAATTTAAAGAAAATTTTCAGAAAAACTGGGCCAACAAACAGAAAAAACAGAAATTCAGTGAGAAAGAAAATTTTTTTTAATCTTGGCCATTTTGGTGCGATTGCGCCAGTTTGAATCTGAAAAAAGGCATAAATAAAATTTACGGTAAAAATTGAAAAATTCGCAACATTTTGCCAGAATGACCATTTTGCGTCTTTTATTTATTTTTAAGTTAAATTTTCAATAAGGATTTAATTCTTCAAGATTTTTAATTTTTTAGGGTGAAGATTGCAAGAAACTACGAAATTATTTTTATTTTTGGGTTTTTAATCCTCTCAACTTTTTATAATTTGTTCTACTCGACGTGTCGAATTTGATGCTACAAAATGGGTTAAATTTTCAATTGAATTTCTCAGATAAAATTGGATGCAGAATTCAACAGAATATATAGTTAAGGCGACTGGATACTTGCCTCTAGTTAATGTTCAGGTTTGTTCGGTCATTTTTCTTTTAAAAGATTGTGAGAATTTTCAAATCGCGGGCCTATTTTTACCAATTTAAGTTATCCTCTACACATTTTCTGGTTTAACTTCATTGTTATTTTTTTAAATTCCTTTGGAAGAAATTTTTCCAGTTTCCTCTTTTTGAATATATTCGTTTATTGGCACGCCATTTTTTGTGTATCAAGTGCCCCCACTGACGCTGCTTTGACAAAAACCAGTCGAAAAAAAGTTGCACTTTGAGTGGGATTTTTTGTCCCATCTGCTTTTTCCCCTACTAATTTCTTGCTTTTCTTTGGTCCTCGTCAATTTAATCCTTTTATCCATTCCCTTTTAAACTTTGATTTAATTTTAGTTAAATATTTCAAAAAAATTTTTAACTGTAACGGGCCGACGATCGTCGGCCCGAAAATAGGGGAATATAGATGAAAAATTAATTAAAAATACAAAAAAAATACAAAAAACACAAAAAATACAAAAAAATAAAGAGAAGAAGAAGAAGAAAATAAAAATAATAAAAATTGAAACAGTTGTTTGGTAAAAGTGCAAAAAAAAATAAAATTAGTAAAATTAGGGTAATAAATTTAAAAAAAAAGAATTTTAGTAAAATAAGGAATTTTAGTGTAAATAAAACAATTAATTTTAAGCCCACGCAATTTAGTGGCAGCTGATGGAAAACTATTTTCACCTAATTCCAAACACATTGCTCAAACAATAATGAAAAGAATTTTTTCGTGTCTATTCCCATGTTTATCATCAACATTTTAATTTAATTGAACAATTGGCTGAAAATAGAGGAGGAAAAATAAAGAAAATATTTTAATTGGAGTATAAAAGATTTAAAGAGATATATAATTTTGTTCATTCACATTCGCTTTTCCTCCAAATAAAAATTTTTAAAGAAAAAATATTTTTGGATAAAATTAAGGAAAAAATTAGAGAATTAAATTTTAAATTTGAGAAAAAATTCTTTGAAATTTTGGAAACTTCTACATAATTTGGTGCCCCCTGAGAGGAAAATCTGTAACTCCTTATATTCCAGCACCTTCTACTAAATATCCACAACAATAATCAGTTAATCGACGTTTTCCTTCTGCTTCTCCAAATTTTAATTCTTCAAATAGTAGACCTTCAAAGCAATTTCTTGTTGGAATTTTTCTTGCCATGCTTCCGATTGAAAATTCCGGTAATTAATATAAAAGGGGTTAAAAAAGGGAAAATAAATAAATAAAAATATTTAATAAAACTCATTTATTGGCCTCCGAGTCAGAAGTGAGTTCGAATAGGCCTCTGAGCCAAATTCAAAAAGGAAGAGTGCTCCAACCCCCGGCTCTCCGGTTCGCCCCCTTAATTTGTTTAATTTGGTCAGGAAAAAGTTGAAAAAGCTGCCCTTAGAGGCCTAATAACTTTGAATCACTTGCGTCATCCTTTGGTCGCTTAGCTTTATATTGGTTTACCTTTATATTGGTAAAAAGAAATTTAAGGATCACCAGTGGACGAAGTGAAAATACCGGTGGACTGTGACAGCCCAATAATCGAAGGAGGAAAACTACCTCCCCGTGACCGACTTGAAGAAATCGACGCGGAAATTAGTGCCTATGTGCGGGAGCTTAAAGAAATAAGAGAGGCCACTGAAAAATTGGAAAAAGAGTGGTTGAAGAAAAACGACGATTGTGATCGTCTTCAAAGAGAGTGGCTTGTTCATTTTAAGAATAGATATCGATAGTTATCGTTGTGTAATTTAATAGTAATTTTTCAATAAAAATAGGAATTGTTTGAGTTTGTTTTTTGTTTTGCGAAATAGTAGTTAACCAACCGGATACCTTTCGAAGTCAAATTTGAAAATATGTCAAACCCCATTAAGAGTAGTATTCTCACAGCCTTCAAAGGTTGGAACGCACTTCGTGCAATTGACGAGTTTAGGGACGACACTTTAGAGGGGGACACCGCGCAAGTAAAATTAATTAAATACGAAAGTCTGAGCAGGGAGCTGGCTGCCGAAATCAGAACGCAAGAGCTCATTGTTAATGAAGTGAAGCTCGCTCTGACTTCTTGGACCGACTTGCTCAGAAAACTTCCCTCGGATGAAAGAGAGATGGGGAATCAGGATTACGCTGTCTTTAACGATAAACACCACATCGAGCATACTATTGAGCATTTTGAAGTTCAAACGAGGGAAATGCGCAAGTTAGCCCGAAAGGTCAATCTCCAGCTTCAATTGGTGACGGTGGAGGCCGAGAAAGAGAGGAGAGAGGAAGAGCTCGAGCACCGTCGGGAGTTAGCGGCCGCCGGAGGCCAGGGCCCGACTGATCCGAATACAATCCCAAGGTTAGGTTCCAACTTATACCAGCTCCCCACTTTAAAAATCAAGAGGTTCTCTGGTGAAAGGAGAGAGTGGCCAGAATTTATTGAGTCCTTTAATTGTGCAGTGGAAAGAGCAGTAGGCACGAATGTAGAGAAGTTCACACTCCTCCGCTCCCTCTTGGAAGGAGAAGCGAAGGAGCTCGTGTCCGGTTTTAAATTAGACACTGCCAGTTATTTGGAGGCTCTGAGATTATTAAAGGATTATTATGGGGATAAACAGATGCGAGTGAGGGAGCTCCATATGAAATTAGCCAATTTAAAAATTTGTTCCTCTTTGAAGGAAACAAAGGTTTTCACATTTGAGTTAGAAAGGCTAATTCGAGAGTTGAGGGCAGAAGGGGAAAACACAGAGGGGCCGGTTGTATATCTCGCTTTAGAGAAGAAATTGAATAAAAATTTTTTGAGGGAAATTTTGAATAAAAAATCTGAGGAAGGAGCTGCTTGGTCCACTACGAGATTTCGAGAAGTTTTGCATGAGACACTTCAGAGAGAGATGTCTATTCAAGAAGTGATAAATGAGTACGACCACGAGAGAGCTCCGAACCGAAATGTGCCACGCCCGCCACCTAGACGGTCTTTACCTACCCCCCGCAACCCGGATTATACATATTTAGTAGTACAAGACAAGAATTTACCAAAATTTAATCAAAGTAGGGCTTTTATTCAGAGAAGTCCTCCCGCCTGTATTTTTTGTAATCAATCGCATTGGAGTGACGAATGCCGAGTCGTCACGGATCCTCGCAGTCGAATAAAAATAGCAGAGGCTAAGGGTCTTTGTACTCGATGTCTTGGAAAAAATCATAGTCCCAAAAATTGTTGGAGGCCTTCCACTTGTTTTTACTGTAAACGCGCTCACCCCGGAGCATTTTGTTTTTTGAAAAATATTTCTAATCGCAATAGCCTAAGGCAAAATGTAGAGGTTTCTAGGAAATTTTTTACAGGAGGAAATGCGCAACCCTTAGGAATACAACCCCCTCAGAGGGGTGGAAATTTTAATAATCGCCAGACCCAACCCCCACAGCGGGGTGGGAATTTTAATAATCGCCAGGCCCAATGGCCACAAACGCAAACTCAGTTTAGGGGTAATAATATATCGGCCGTGTGGCCCAATCAATCGCAGGAGGAAGTTTCAAGGCGTATGCTCTCAATAGAGGCGCCAAATCAAAGGGGACAAGGAATAAGGGCCCCAGAAATAAAACATGCTCAAAATGGGCAAACAAATGTTGCGCTAGAGGGTGAGGGGAAAGCCCTGCTTATGACCGTTGAAGTAATGGTCTCAAACCCCAGAAAACAGGAAAATAAAATCCCGGCTCTCGTGTTTCTCGACCCGGGCAGTCAGAGGAGCTTTGTCTCAAAAAGGATCGCCGAAAAACTTGAATTGACCCCAATGGGAAAAGAGGATTATTATCTTTCGAGTTTTGGAAGTGATAAGCCTAAAAAATATGAAAGTGAGTTAGTAAGAATAGATTTGCTTGGAAAAAACGAAGAAAGACTTTCCATGGTCTTAAATAAAATGGATTTCATTGTAAATCCTTTGCCATGCTATGACTTGGCTAAAATGGAACCTCAAGCTTTACATGACTGGAGGCTGTGTAAGGCGGACTGGCGTCCACCAGATATCCTTCTCGGGATGGATATTTGGTACGAACTTAACGTCCAGCCATTAGAAAAATTACCAAGTGGATTTACTATCAGTACCTCTAGAATTGGTAATATTTTGAGTGGAGCGGGACTGCAGGAAAATGGTTCTACTCCAAAAAAGGGGGTTTATTCTGCAAATGTGGCCCAAGTCTATACTATACTTGAGGAAGATGGAGAAGAGGACTTAAAGACAGACGTAGAGCGATCGGAGCAATTATCTCATTTTTTTGGATTGCACGGCGTGGGGCTGGAGGATGTTTCGGCGCCAACCACAGACAAAGAAGTTATGGAAAATTTTCGGAAAAACTTAGTTTTCGTAGATGGAAGGTATCAGGTCGCGCTCCCGTTCAATAAAAATATTCAGTTTTTGCCCACTAATTATCGGCACGCTAAAATGAGGCTCGCTTCCACTTTGAGGAAATTGAAAAAATTAAATCTTGTAGATGAATACGAAAAAATATTGAAGGAGCAATTTGATAAGGGAATGATTGAGAAGGTAGAAAATCCCTCAGAGGCAGATGGTCCCGTCCACTACCTCCCGCATAGGGCGGTAGTAAGAATGGACAAAACTTTTACAAAAGTCAGAATTGTAATGGACGCGAGTGCCCGTCCACCGAGTCAACCTAACGCTCCATCTTTGAATAACTGTCTTCACACGGGACCACTCCTTTTGAAACAATTAGTGGGAATTCTTTTGCGGTTCAGATTCATGGATCGTGTCCTCCTCGCAGATATAGAGAAAGCATTTTTACAATTAGGTGTACGCGAGACAGACAGAGATTGTACTAGATTTCTGTGGCTGGAGAAGCCAAAGGAGGCCAACTTGGACGAAATTCAATTTACGCATTGTATTGTTTTTCGTTTTACAAGAGTGAGCTTTGGTCTTACAGTTTCACCTTTCCTCCTTAATGCAACTCTACAGGAGCACTTGGGACTGTTTGAGTCTCCTGTGGCCAGATCAATAGAAGAAAATCTCTATGTAGATAATATTATGATCGAAATGAGGAAGGAGGACCGGGTCGAAGAGGTTTGCCGCGAGGCATCAGAAATATTGGAGGCCGCGGGAATGAGTATTCGAGAATTTTTTGGCGTTTCTAAAGAAGAATTTGGAGAAGTTCCCGAAGGGAAGCTTGCCCCAAATTTGGAAAAAACGAAGATTCTGGGTTTGTATTGGTGCTTAAATGAGGAAAAGTTGATAATCCCTTTTCCAGAGTTTGAAGGACCGGTGACCAAGAGACAAGTCCTTTCAACCATTGCCAAAATTTACGATCCGTTAGGCCTAATCTCACCTTGTTTGATTCCCGCTAAAAAGGTTTTACAGAAAATATTTGAAGCCAATTATAAATGGGATGTGTCAGTCTCTCGGGAGTTGGTCGAGGAATGGCAAAGAGTTTTACTGACCTGGAATAATTTTGGGACAAAATCCTTTGAGATTTCCTTTCCTCGGAGAATTCCTATAGGTTCAGCCTCAGAGCGGGAACTCCATTGTTTTGTCGATGCTAGTGGTCAAGGCTTTGGCGCTGCTATTTATTTGAGAACGAAAGTCGAGGATGGGATAAAAGCAAATTTAATTTTCGCCAAAAGTTTGATCAAGCCATTGAATATGTCCCAGAACGAGGCGACTATCCCACGTCTTGAGCTCCAGGCTATTATGGTCGGAGTTAAGTCTCTTAAATTTTTGTTGGAGGAGTTAAAATTAAATAAAGAGGTGGCGACTATTTGGACCGATAGTTTGTGTAATGTGGAGAGATTAAATAATTTTGAAAAATACGACCGGTTTATCGCCAATCGCATTGTGAAAATTCGAGGTCAATTCAAAGTCTCGCACGTTATATCGAAAGACAACCCTGCGGATCTATGCTCCAGAGGAGTTGCCCCGGAGGTATTAATTAATAATAAGTTCTGGTGGTCGGGCCCGGAGTGGTTAGAGGAGGTAAAATCTAAATGGCCACCGTCTCAAGCAGAATACTCACCAGAGAAAGAGGAATGGAGGAAAGTTGAGGAAGAGAAAATGGAAGTGATTTTAGAGGAGGTTTTAGATGAGAAATGTATAATAGACGTAACTCGATTTTCTAAGTATCAAAAATTGTTAGGGGCCACTGTGTATGCCTTTAGGTTTTTACAAAAGATACTCTCAAACTTTGATTTGAAAGGGCCTAAAAAATATTTTTGCGACTTGAAGAATTTTTTAATTCCGAAAGCTATCCCAGGGACGGTATTTGATAAACACCTACCCTCTTTGAAAGAATTACAGAGCGCTGAATGGTATTTACTCCAGTGTACGCAAGAAGATCATCCACCTTCTGAAAATGTTAAAGTAGATTTAAATTTGTACTTAGCTAAGGGCCTTTGGAGATGTCAAGGTAGAATAGACGAGTCCGAATTGCCAGAGGAAGCTATTAAACCAATCTGGCTCCCGAATGATGCTTGGATTACCAGATTAATAGTTTTGAAATATCATATTGAAAGAAAGCATTGCGGAACCCAGACTTTGTTAGGAGAACTGAGGCAACGATTTTGGTTGACTAGAGGTCGAAAAACTGTAGAAAGAATAATTTTCTCGCGTAGAGGATGCCTCATTTGTCGGAAATTTAAATGTCAACCTTATCGCGCCAAGATATTTGATACGCTCCCGAAGGAAAGAGTAAGAGAAGCCCGACCATTTGCAAATAGTGGGATCGATTTCTTTGGGCCTCTTTCAATTAAAGAAGAAGGAAGAATTGGTAAAGCTTATGGAGCCTTATTTACTTGCCTGGTTATTCGTGCGATTCATATTGAGTTTGTGGAGGATTTGTCAGCCGTCTCTTTCCTCCAGGCATATCGACGATTTATTTCTCGCCGCGGGATTCCAAAAATAATACTCTCCGACAATGCCACTAACTTTCAAATGGGTGCCAAGATAGTTAAAAAATTGAATGATAAGACATGGTTCTCCCAAGAAGTTCAAGAGTTTACGAAGTATCAAGGTACTCAATGGCGATTTAATACCCCACGAAACCCCCAGGAGGGAGGAGCTTGGGAGCGTCTTATAGGTATCACTAAAAAGGCGCTGAAAAGGTGTGTGGGTAAGAGTCTTTTGAATAGAACTGAATTGACTACTCTTTTTTGTGAATTAGAGTCAGTGGTCAATTCACGTCCTTTGACGTTCCAGTCTGATCGTGAGCCAATACAGTCGATTAGGCCAATAGACTTTCTCATCCCGTACCCTCAGATTGAAGTAAATTTTCCAGATTTAGAAGAAGAATCAGACTATGAAGAGGAGGTAGCGGGTAGAACTCAGATAACTCAACAAATAAGGAAAACTAATAAAAGGTTGAATAAATTTTGGGAGGTTTGGCGTAACGATTATTTGCTCTCTTTGAGAGAAAGAACCTTAGGGGGAACAAAAGTAAAAAATCGGATGGAGCCGGTGGTTGGAGACATAGTCTTGGTCGAAGAGGCCCTTCCTAGAAGTTTATGGAAACTTGGTAAAATAATAGAACTTCAAAAAGGAAGGGACCAATTAATAAGGACGGCTAAAATAAAAATAAATAATAAAATATTCAAAAGAGCCATTGGCCAACTTTATAATTTAGAAGTTTTAGATTCTTCGTCTGAGAATGAGGATGAAATAGTGGAAGGAGTCAACGTCGTTATTGAACAAGCAGAAGCCACAGTGGAGTCTAGTCGTCCACCGCAACCATATACTCGTCTTGAAACCAGATTATTGGCGCTGAGTAACCTTATTAATGAAGCGAAGAATGCCCGAAATTCTGGAATTGCTTCGTCACAGAAGCAAATACTGAAAATTATAAATCCGAAGCTTCCTGCAAACTATCGTATTCCAAAGAAAATACCTGAAAAACCTCCCCGAAAAAAGAAGATTGTGAAAAGGAAGAGAAAGTTGAGAGAGCACCCACTCCAGAAGGTAATTAAGAAGTCGACCACTATTGAAGAAAAGGAAAGAAATATAAAACGTTTTGTAAATCTTTGGAGAATTGAAGAAGAAATAGATCAACATTGGAGTATTCAAGCGCCGATAGCAATTATGGACAATAGAGAGGTGGATTATGGTCTTTTTAGCCCTTGTATTGGTGACATGCATAGTGAATGTAAGGCCCCAACTGTTTTCAACCGAAACGCTTATCGACGGGACCCGGCTTTTCGACAATATGTTCCGGATATTCTGCTCACGCTCATGCATTGTTTAGCAGCAGATTGGTTTTCTCGACAACGTTTTCCGAGGCGTGAGATTAAGGAGGCTGTACAGGGACAACTCCTGCGCGAGGGAAATACGCCAATGATTACAGCACTGACCCTTTGGCAATATATTAAAGAAGCGCCGCTTCGAGCCTTCCCCAATGAAACGTTAAAAGAAGTGCTTCGTGTGCGCCAAAATACTTGCAAGGTCTTTCGTAGCCTCATCTTCCGTCAACCTTTTGGGCCTTTACGACTACAATTGCCACCTCAGACACCGGACGGGGAATTAAATAATTGGCTCAATTCGTTGAAAGGGGCTTTGGATAATATATTAACGCGTCAACGATTTAAATATGGAAAATCAGAAGTGTCAACTTATTTAATCAATGCTCCCATAATTTTGGTAGCAGACTCTTCATTACCTTCTTTAGACGCTTGGGGTACAAATCCAGATACAACGAGATTATTCGTACTAAAAGAGGAAAAGCCTATTCACCAAATGATTTTCTTTGGCCCATTAGTGGAGCAATTAATAATTATAATCTGGCCTAATGAGGAAAAATTAAAGTCTATAGAGGATAGCCTACTTTATTGGAAAAAGAAGGAAGTCTCTATTCGAGTTACTTTGGTATTAAATGAGCCGGAATTGCCATCAGAGAGAAAAGAGGCAATACAACAGTGTAGGAATCTCGTTGAATCATTTGACATCGGCTTCTATAGCTACGACGGAAAGTTAGATAAATTAAAAGAAGTTCAGGAGAGAATGGCTTTGACCGATTGTCTACCTGAAATTGAAGATGATGAGGAAGAAGAAAGTGAAGAAGAAGACATGCCTTTAGTGGGGCATGTAAAGGCTAAAAAGAAGAAAGAGGAAAAATTATTGAAGGTGAAAGAATTGAAAGCTCGCCGGGAGCAACAGCAGCAGCAAGCGTCGCTCCGTGAGTTACGCCAACGACAACAGTCAAGTACTTCTCGACGACTGAGTATGAGTTCGTCAAGCAGTATTTTATTACTTTTGGTTTGTCTACTCTTTTTCGTAACAACAATTTTGGCAAGCTGGGAATGCACTGATTGCGAGCCGTTTTATCCGGCTACCGCTGAAAAGAGAGGTGCTATGGCCAGGCCCATCGGAGGTTTGCGTTTAAGTAATACTGAAGAGAGTTTTGAAAGATTGGATGACTTAATAAGGACTGGGAATATCAATGAAGGTCGAAAGCCCGTTCTATGGTGTGGTAACAGACCCAATACTTTATGGACCTTTCCAAATAGGCAGAACTCACCTTTCTGCCAAGATCTGAGTATTAGAAAATGGAAAAATAAATTAGTGACTTTGTTCACTCATACCACTAAACCTAAGCCCTTAGAGGCTAACCATTGCTCGGCAAAGATTACGACTGAGAGATTCTACACTAATTTGTTAGGAGATAAATTTTATCGGTTAGAAAAAGAAATTATTCCTGTATCTAAAGAGGACTGTAAAAAGATGGAAGCCAATAAAATTTGCCCTTTCAATTCGAAGCCTTTGGTAAAAAAGGAGGAGGGGTACACTACTGAAGAAATTTTGAAAATTGATTTTCCGGGTAGATTTGCAAGTCTTTTTTCCGGAGAGAAGGTGGAAAAAATTGTCAATTGTTACTTGCAACCAACAAACTTGTTTTATTCCGCACAGACTCTGCGTTTGATATCTCCCATACATTCGGTTGAAGGATGTCACTACCTTACTGAATTTTGTCGTCTCCCGGACAACTCGAGTTTAATTTGGAATAATATTTGCCCGCAGCATAATTGTCAGACGTGTAACCACGATTATTTTCAGAAAATGGAGGGGGAGTTTAGTCGAACAAATGGGAAGCTTATTTGGATTTCGAAGAGCAAGGAGCAAGCTTTGTCTTTCTCTGCGCAACCCCCAAAAGAGATGGCATGTAACGGTCGGCCTATTAGAGTCTCTGAGCAAGGTTTTGGAATTGACGAGAAAGAATATGCACAGATGATTTCGATCCGGACCGCCCGAGAAGTAGATGAGGAGCAAGTTGCCGCAGGTCTCACTGCAGCTGAACTTGCCCTCAGGAAGCTACAGGATGCCGTGCTGAAGGAAAGATGCCAGGAGGAGACATTTAGGCATTTCAATCCCACCATACAGGCTAGAAAAGCTTTCAACAAATCGAATTTGGTTGCTCGATGGATTAATGAGGATACCATGGAAATTTATGCCTGTAGCGAGCTAGGAGTACAAGAGATGAGATTTCGTCCTTCAATTAAGTGTTATAAGTATATCCCCGTTCAATTGGAAATTCAGAGGAAAATTTTTGAAGTATTTCTTGATCCTGAGTTGAGAATCCTTAGTGCAACGTCCCCTATCGCGGATTGCGGAAGATTTCGGAAGACATATTTTGAGCTAGAGCCTGATCGATGGATCATCATTGATACTCGAACTGGGATCACAGAGCCTGTGAAGAGAGAAAATATTCATGTGTTCAAAGACAATACTTCGATATTGGACTTGGACATGGGACCACTTATTTTTCGTGAGTGGATAGCCAAAAATGATTCTACTGAAGTACCCTTCCGTCATATCAACGAGCTCACTCAATTTGAGCAATGGAAGGAAAATGAGAAAACAGAGGAGCACTCCAGGGCTTTGACCCTAGGAGCGATACCTGGTGGTCTTCCGGGGTTAGCTAAGCAATGGCTTTTAGAGAGATTAAAGATGTTACTTGACTGGTGGATTATTGCCTCATGTGCTTATGCAACTTTTCTTTTCTTGAGAGATGTAGTCCTTCCGTTAGCCCTTGTACAGTTTCTTTTGCCTATTTGGGGATCATTCAGAGCGATGATGGGACGAGGAACCCCAAGAGCAAGAAACCCAAAGAATGAAATGGATGTTCTCTTGGAAAGGATCCGAGAAATAGAGCGTCAAGCTCCGAGAGAACGAACCTCCAGTGTGGCGTCTAGAGCATCTGCGACGCCATCTCGAGCCTCGAGTGTACCACCCTCAACGAAGAGCCCTTCTATAACTCCACCAAGACGAGGACCCCAACCGGTTAATGGTGCTTTATTCCGAAAAAAGGATCAATCGGTAAAAATTTTTATCCCCCCGAATGTAGAAGAAAGGGGCAGATCTTCTTCGATTGGTACGAATCGTTCGCGCTCGGTGGGGGCAAGCCGAGCAGCGTCGGTGGAAACCGACAGGTCCTATACAGTATCCCCCGTTTTAACAAGGGCTTCGACCTCACGGGGGGAGGCTGTAACGGGCCGACGATCGTCGGCCCGAAAATAGGGGAATATAGATGAAAAATTAATTAAAAATACAAAAAAAATACAAAAAACACAAAAAATACAAAAAAATAAAGAGAAGAAGAAGAAGAAAATAAAAATAATAAAAATTGAAACAGTTGTTTGGTAAAAGTGCAAAAAAAAATAAAATTAGTAAAATTAGGGTAATAAATTTAAAAAAAAAGAATTTTAGTAAAATAAGGAATTTTAGTGTAAATAAAACAATTAATTTTAAGCCCACGCAATTTAGTGGCAGCTGATGGAAAACTATTTTCACCTAATTCCAAACACATTGCTCAAACAATAATGAAAAGAATTTTTTCGTGTCTATTCCCATGTTTATCATCAACATTTTAATTTAATTGAACAATTGGCTGAAAATAGAGGAGGAAAAATAAAGAAAATATTTTAATTGGAGTATAAAAGATTTAAAGAGATATATAATTTTGTTCATTCACATTCGCTTTTCCTCCAAATAAAAATTTTTAAAGAAAAAATATTTTTGGATAAAATTAAGGAAAAAATTAGAGAATTAAATTTTAAATTTGAGAAAAAATTCTTTGAAATTTTGGAAACTTCTACATAACCTAAAAATTTTTTAAACCTCATTTTTAGTCAAATGGAACTTGAACGACATTTACTGGCATCCTTCACTTTGGCAATAATTATTTTTGGATGTTTTGGAAATATTTTATCTGCTCTTGTATTTCTTCAGGTATCTTATTTTAATATTTAGGCACTCCTTTCCTCCCCTCTCCCCGTCTGTTTTTTTATTTAGGGTGTATATAATGTCAGTCAAAGATTCAGGTCGGCTGACAACAGAATTAGTCCATGGAAAATCTCTGAGCATTCTTAAAAATCTTAATTTTTAGCGAACTTCAAGTATTAATATTTTGTTAACTGCTCTCTCCTTGATAGATTTTGGTCTTCTCTTATTTGCTATTCCAGTTTTTGTCCTGCCCAACCTACAAAGCGGGTAAATTTTATTTGAATTAATTTATGCAAATTGAATTTAAAAAATATTTTTAAGGGAACTTTTTTATTCTGAACAATTTCAAGCGATTGTTGTCAAATTTCTTTATCCCGTCAATCTTATTTTTCAGGTTAAAAAATTTTTTCTTAAAATTAGGGTTACAATTAGGGTTCGACTTTCCCAGATTGTCATGGGGATTTTCTGAGGTTTTTTTCTTCAAACTGGCGCTGGCCAGGGTTTTCTGGGATGACCCCTGAAAACCCCAATTTTTTCAAAATCTTGTTTAAGGCTGCCAGGTCCGGAAAACCAGTCCCTACATCAAACTCTAGTCACATCAATTTTTTATTTTCAGACTTGCAGTATATACACAATTGTTTTGATTACCGCTGAACGTTATCTGGCTATTTGTAGACCTCTTCATGTATTTTTTTCATTTTTTAAAGTTAATTTTTTATTTTTTAATATTTTTAAGGTTCGTTCTCTTTGCACTCCTCGTACTGCAAAGCGGTCATTACTCTTTATTTTGGGCTTTTCTATAGCTTACAATATTGTGCGATTTTGGGAATACACTTTAATGTTTATTTTTATTTGTTTTTAATTTAAATTTGATTTAAAACTTCAGAAATTCCTCCGATGGAAGTCTTTCTTTTCAACGAAATTTGCGTAATCCAAATGACCATCCTTGGTATATGCTTGGCTATTACTCCCTCCTTTTTCTACTTTCTCATTTTTTGCTTCCTTTCGGCACAATAATTTCTTTGAATGGATTGCTGGCACACCGTATTTTACATTTGCGTTCAATTCGTGAACAACTCACTAACAAGGTTAAAAAAAATTTTTTTTAGTTGGGGTACGTCTCAGAGGTTGGTAAAATAGCAATCCCGGGATCCCGTAACGAGCTTTTTTCAACTTTTACGGGAGGATCCCACGCCCGCGGAATTAATTCTTTAAATCTTTTTTGTCGCTTAAAACCTGTGATTCCGAGACGGGTCCCATAAAATCCCGCACGGGCCACCCTTTCAATTAGTATTTTTCGGTTATGGATTTTTCGCCTTGAATTTTCCGTTTAATTTTTTAAAAAATTTATTTTAAATTAAAATAACCACTATTCTCCCCATTTTTCAGCAATTGAGAGAGCACAACACTACCGCAATGCTCCTACTTGTCACTCTTTCATTTGCTTTGTGTAATGTTCTTCCTTTTCTTTTAAATTTGGCGGAATGCGTGCAAAGCGATCTTTTTGTTAATGAAAGCACGGCAGCAACAGCTTTTATTTTGAACGACTTGGCTAATTTTTTGGTGGTTCTCAACAGGTTTTGTAAACTTTTTTTACAAAGCTTTTTCTTTTATATTTTTAGTTCAACTACCTGGATTTATTATGCCGTTTTTAGTGCAAAATATAGGGAGGGCGTTGCTTATCTTTTTGGGTTTGCTTTTTAATTTTGTTTAATTTTACAAAAAATTTTTAGCCTTCGCACTTTGGATCGTCGCAGGAGCGGATTGGTAACAAACACAGTGGAAGAACGCTCAAATTCTGCTTGTTCAAATTATAATTCTGCGACTGGCGGGATGCAGAATTACGAACCAAACAAACTTTAGAAGGTTAAAAGATGTGCCAAAAAATAAATTTTAAATTTTTTTATTTATTTTAACATTTATTCGGCTTATTTTTATAAGCATTTCTTCCAATAAACAAATAAAAATAAAAGAGATTAGCTTAATCCTTTAAATATTTTTTATTGTAATACTGCTTGAAAACGGTTGGAACTATTTTTAAAAATTTTTTTAAACATTATTAAACTTAAAAATGTCGGAGATCAAGCAGCACTTGTGATCGAAAAAGAGATCAAATTCTCGAATTTTTTAAAAATTTTCAGACATTTCTTCAACTTCAAAATTGTTGCTCAGTTACTATAAGCGGTCTGGGCTGTCCAATGGCTGAAAGAAACCCGCTTCGACTACTAGCTCCATGGACAGCAACACAACCCAAAGTTACTTGTTCAAGAGATCGTTTTGGTTCGCTACATTGTTCGCCATCAAATAAAAGTACAGGAATGGAAAATTGAAGAGGCTCGCAGTGGATGCCTGCAGTGTGATGAGTTCGTTGCCTTCTTGGTGGTCTTTCACAGAGGCAACGTACTTCCGTTATACGGCGAGGCAAGCGCTAAAAAGAGGTTTACAATATTTCTTTTTAATTTTTAAAATTACTGACCCTTTCGTTAACATTTTCAACGTAGATAAAGGGGCAAATAGATCTCATCTCCATTGGCATCCCCTAGAAAAAATTTTTTAATTGCCTGGAAATTTAAATTACCGGTTTGATTTCCCTAATATCATCCTCATTCATCACTCCCTCCCGTATATTTTCATCATTTGGGCATTCAACGCCCGTTTCAGTTAATGCCTTTTCTGCTCTTCTTTGCCTTTTCATGTCTTCTGAAATGCTTGTGGCAGGCAAATCTGCAAGAAGTGCAGTAGCAGCTCTTTGGACAGCAGTGTTCTGTAAGCATTCATTCATTGGCAGTAGCGGTTCTGAGCGTTTGAAGAATGTTTTCCTTTAAAAGTGAAAATGAGTTTTTCTTTTTCTCTCAAGAGTCAGGTTTCTCAGGTTTTATTTTATAATTTTTAAGAATAATTTACATATTATGCCTTTGTAGTTTTTGTTCTCCCCATGGATATTGGAAATGATGTCGGCCGCTAAAAAAGATTAAAGGTGCTCCTGGAGAACCGAAGAAAGAAGAAGCTGACTGTGTCGAAGCAGCGATCATCACTGGCAGAAGAAGGACAATCAATGGTGAGATTAATGCCTTTAAAAACAAAACAAGAGTCAGGTTCTCTCAGATTTTATTTTTATAATTTGGGGAAGGGGTCTCCGGGACGTTTAAATTCAATATTACCTGTGAGACAGAGCGAAAACAATGTTTTCTTTTTTGTTGAATTCCCCGAATGTTTTTTTCACTTTTACTAGGAAGTTTTTTGTTTAGTAATGTTTTATTGTTAATTGTGTCGTTAAATGTAATTGTTTTATGCAAAAGGGAAGAAATTTGAAAGGCATAATAAATTGGATAATTTATTGTATTATAAGCAATAAACAACATTTGACGAGTGTTTTTGCTTTTATTAGTGTTTGTCATGATTTTTTCTGATTATTTTTTTTGTGTTGTTTTTTGTTCTTTTTTTTCTTGTTTTTGTGTTTTGATCAAAATTAAGTGTGTAATTCAAGGAAGAAAATTTTTTTTTAATTTTAAGGTAATTTTGCCGAATATTTTTTAAAAGGAGTTTATCTAAATTAAGAGGCTTGAAAGGTGATTTTGTGATAAAATTTTTAATTATATGATCTAGTAGGGAAGGAATTGAGTGTGTAATTTAAGGAAGAAATTTTTGAGAAAATTTTTTAATTGAATGACCTAGCGAACGAAATTTGAAAGGCATTTAATTTTCTATTTTTAAAGTAAGAAAGCGTAATCAGGAAAAAATATTCTAATTTGAGGATTAATTAGCTACCATTTTTTGTTTACATAATTTTATAGTGAATTATTTTAGTAAAAAATGTTTTAAAAACTTTTATAAGTAAATAATTATTAAATCTTTTTAAAGGGCATTTAAGGATAGTGGAAAAGGGTTTTGAGGATTTACTGCATATATGTCTAAATTCTTTTAACAGACGTTTCGTTTTCCTTTTAAGGTAGTTTGTTGACACGGAAGAGAAAGATTTTTTCTGATAGAGAGAATAATTAGGGAGGAAATAATTTTTGAAATTTTTTGAGAAAGTTTTAAGGTTGGCGGAGATTTTAGAGGAAATTTTTTGAGGATTTGTGAGAATTTCTTGGAAGTTTTGAGGAGATTTTGTGAAATTTATTGGGTGATCTTTTGAAAATTTTTATCTGAATTTACTAAAAATTCAAAAAATAACACCTTGAATTTTTAAAAGATGACAAATTTAAATGTCGAAAAATTAAAAAAACAAGGAAGGAAAACAAGTATTCTGAAAAGTTAAATTCGTGGAAAATTTTATTTTTTTACAAATTATTTATTGTTTATCGCTTCCATTATTTTTTGAAATTAGAAGGAATTCAATTTTCTGGAAACTAAATTTTTTTACAAATTATTTTTGTTTTTAATATTTCAAGCATGCAAGGAACTAAAAATTATTATTTAGAAGCAAATTAGGATGCAAGCACGTATTTAGTAAAGGATTGAATATTGCCCCTTAAATTGTGTTTACAAGTTTCCCTGGGGAGAGAAAAAAGAATGTTGCGCATCTAAAAAAAGCCCTTCCGGATTCTATTTTTGGTATTTTTCTATTTTTGTTTTTAGGGGGGGTTTCTTTTAAAAAATTGCCTGGGAAGGCCTGGATGGTTTGAAAATCTTGGAAAATTTTTGGAGAAGTAATGAGAGCTGTGCTGGGTAAGGAGCACCTTCAGGTTTCGTCTCTGATTATTTTAAAAATCTTGGCTCCTTAGGCACTCTAAAATCCTAGCTTCAGGTCCGGAGCTAGCTCCCGAAGCCATTCCCAGCATTGGCTTTAAGGGAAATCAACTTGGTTGTCTTCCTATTAAAATTAGTTTTAGAGAGGTCATAGGCCATTTAATATAGTAACATTAAATAAAAATGTGTGCAGCCGTTCTCCTCAATACCAGTTGCCTTTTAAAGGAGTAATTTTACAAAAAAAATTATTTTCTAATTTTGCCATGTGTTTAGAAAAATGGTTTATTAGCGCATAAATGTGAATATATTTATATAATCAAAAAATAGGGAAGTATTTAGAAAAAGCAAAATAAAATAAAGGTAAATGTCAAGGGTTTTTTCTGTAGTAGTTAATAATTCTTGTTTATTATTTGATGACGGAAATAGGAAAAAAAGTGATTGGACGGATGTGGAAAGAATATTTTCAGATGCCCATTTTACTTGAAAATAAATAAAAATTGTTTTTAAAGTTTTTGTAAATGTTTTGTTTCTTTCTTAAAATGTTTGGCTTTTTGTATGTTTGGAAATCACCTGTAAAAATTGTCACTTCCAGTATGTAAAAATAATGAACTCTAATGTTAAAGTGAGAGTGAATTGAGCTATAGAAGATATTGGGGAAGTCTAAATAAAGGTTTTATAGTTGGCATTCTCGAAAGGTTTCAGCCTCCTCGACGTTTAGGGACAAGGAACAACCCTAGTTTTTCAACCGTTTTTAAAGTAGGTACTTCCTCGAAAGGTTTCAGCCTCCTCGACTGTAAGGGAGGAAGTCGAGGAGGTTATTTTTTCTATTGTTTTTAATGTGTTATTGAGAATCTGATAATATTTTAGTGTGTCTACTGATATTTAGTATCAGGTAAAAGTTATTAAAAATAGGTTTTTAGAAGGAAGTAAAAATAAATTTTTGTATAATTTGCGATTAATGTCAAGTAGTATTTCTAATATTTAATTGGTTTTTAAAGTTTAAAAAAATATTTTTTTAATAAAAAGGGCAACTTTGTTATCCCATTTATTTTTAATGATTTCCAAGGTATTTTCAAGAAATATTATTGCGTTGACATTTCCGATTTTTTTAATGATAGGGCAATTCTAAAAATGACATTTTTTGGAATATTAAAAATAGATAAATAAAAATTTCATGAAAATTGTGAAATTTTTTTGTAGATTTTTTAGCAAAAAATATTTATAATAGGGGGGCTTTTAGGGATGCCTACTGACCCCAATACCTGTTGACTCTGAATGCCTACACCATTCTGATCAACACAAATTGGGGGGTTTGGCACGTATCTGAAGATTAACAGGGATTTAGAGGGTTTTGTACAAATTTGTGTTGATCAAATTGGTGTGGGCATTCAGGAGGGGATTAGGCATTAAGGGGTTTTTATTTTTCGGCTTTTTTATTTTTGAAAAAATTATTATCATAAATAATTCTCAATAAATTAAGCATTATGTTGCTTCTTCTTTTTATATACCTTTAATTTTATTTATTTAATTTACGCATATTTAATTATATTTTTTTATTTTTTAATTTATTCCTTCCTCATTTTATACATAATTTAAAAATTCACACTTTTAGGTGGGCATAATCTCTGGGGATTTTTGTGTCCTTTTTTGGCTTTTTTTGCCTTTTTAAACAATTATCCGCAAGTTTTGTTAGCAATTTTTAGGTTTTAATTCCTTCGCTGTTCCACAGGTTTCAAATTTTTGATTTTAGATGTGAAAAATTTTAGTCAGCTTATCACTTCTTATTTTATTTTTTTTTTGCGGACAAAATTTCCGAATTTTTTTGTCTAGCCAAAAATTATATGTAAATTATGTGTGAATTGTTCCTCTATTCTAGACTTGGACAATTATTGATATTATTTTGAATGTGTTTTCCTTAAATACGTGGGTGGGAATGAAGTAAATAATTTTTTGTTTGTTTGTCTCCTTGTTGTTTATTGTTTATTCCTTTCATTTTATTGACATCATGTTTTGGCAATTTTAACAGCTTTTTTGTTTCTAAAATTTTGTGAAAAGCTGCTAGAATTTCTTATTTAGGCACTTGGTTTTGTTCCTGTGCTTCTGGCAATCTAACAAGTTTTGTCTCTCTTGGTTTAGTGGGATTTCTGTTAATTTTGTGAGGTAATGGGGGTTGGGGTTCGACTCCCTTCCAGTCCCGGCTTGTTTTTCTTTTTTATTTTTTTAATTTTTAGGTTGCTCTTTAAGTTTTTATTTCAAAATTGTAAAAAAATTTTTTATTTCCTTTTTTTCTTTTTATTTTGCCTAGCTTTTTAATATACATTTGTATTGATTCTCCCACCAGCGCGGCGCACACAGCAGCTGACTGAAAAACATACAAACAAAATACATTTACCCACTCTTTTAAGGTCACACATCTGCCTTTTTTTATTATTTTTAACGGCATAAATGCCATTTTTTCTTGGATTTTCTGCGCATTTTCTTTAAAAAATTATTTCTTAACCCTTCTCCCACTAATGTTTTTGAACCTCCCATTTCTTGTCCTACCCCTCATTTTTATTTTATTCTTCTGGACAGATTTTTCTGGCACATTTTTTAGAAATCCTTAGCAACCACTTTTTCCTATGCTTTTTTTAGTTTTTTTCCACGTTTTTTTTTTAAATAATTTTTCTTGTTCCTACCTTACAATTTAAAAATGTTTGTTTGTATTTCCATAAATTTTCAATATTTTTATTTTTTATCTTTATTGAATCGGTTGCACTTTCCTCTGCTTTTTAATCACCCCAATTCTCTTTCCTTTTCATTTTTAATTTGACGATCTTCTGGATTTTTAAACTTTTTCTCTTTTTTTGTTTTTCGTTTTTTTCTGTCCCGACATGTCGTAAATTAATCTTATTTTTATTTTTACTTTTTTAGAAGCAAAAAAAGACATATGGCAGAATTTTTATTTTTAAACGTATATAGTACTAAAAATAGCCAAGGCAGAATTTTTTTAATATTTTTGCAACCCTTTTTATTATTTTTTTTATTTTTTAGGAATATTTTTTTAATATTTCCAACCACTTTTAATAAAAAATAATTTTTATTTTAGTTCTACTACATATTAATAATCTTAAAAATTTTTTTAAATTAAAAACAAAACAATTTTTCCTTCCTTTTTTAATTTTCTTTTTTTTTAATTTTTTCCTTTTTTTTAAACCGGTATTTATTTAATTTATTAATTTAAGATATACATAAGAGGATTTTCAGCAACATTGTGCGAGAAGAAGAATATTTCCTCTTCTCTTTTTATATGTATTATTACAACGTTCTAACCATTTTTAAAAATGAGCAACAATAAAATTGGCAATACTTTAGAGAATTCGAAAGGTTTTTTAAATTTTTTATAAAATTTTTATTTTTCTTTTTTGCAGAGAAGACAACGACGACCGAAATTAAGGAAGAAAAAAAGACTACGGAAAAGTCAGAGATGCAGCAAAATGATTCGGATGACAGCGATGAATTTTCTGATGTTGTTGTGATTGGTAAATAATTTTTTTAAATTTTTTAAAGAAAAATAGGCTCCCAAGAGAGATTCGACAGGGAGGACTTTTGATCAAGATCTCGTTCCTATTCGATCCCTATTCCCAAGAAGTAACCTGAGAAAATTAATTTTTAAACAACCCAGAGGACCAACATTTCGAATGTCAACAACCAAAAAATAAAGGCGCTTAAGAGTCTTTTCAGAAAATATTGAGAGAAAATAATAGGGAATTTCTTAAAGCTAAAATGGTGGAATCTAACAGATTTTAGATACATAAAAATGATATAAAATCAAGTTTTTTAAGCTATTATTTTCTGGTTGTTGACACGTGTTTTGTTTATAAATACTAGCATTTTCGGGAAAATTGGTAATATCGGGAAATTGGTAATAAAAAAAAGAGAAAGAGAGAAAAAAGGATATTTTTTTGAATGAACGTTTGCTTCGTTACATTCATCAACACATACACATATACTCTGCGCCTTTCCTCCTCTATTTGTCAACATTGATTGTGTGACTTATTAAAGATATATTCGTTTTTCTTTCATCACAAAATTTTGTCCTTTTTTTTACTAAAATTGTTATACTTGAGTATTTACATAATTAAGAAAAAGTTTTTCCATTCGACGTTCTAAGGTCGAAATTGAAAAAAAATTCGTGGGAATTTTTTAAACTGACCCGAGCCGTTACCGATTCTTGGGTCTTGGTGCAGAATAAACAAGCCTTGTCTAGACCCATTTCGATCTCTAATATAATTTTTTGCCTAGGCATCAATACCAAAAAAACACCGAAATGCCAAACTTTTATTAAAATATTTTTTTTATATTTGCAGAGTCCCCAAGTTTTGTCGAAAAATCCAACAAAATTAAGCATCAACAACAACAGCAAGTAGCCAAAAGGCAAACTGAGCAACCAACAACTGGTAAAGAGGAAATAATAACTAAAGAAGAAGAAGAGAAAAGTTCAAGTTCTTCGAACAATTCAAGTCCACAAACTGAACGGCATAAACTTGAACAACAAAATTTAACAAAAACTTCAACAGCTTCGACAAATACAGCCCCAATGGATCCACCTCCACAATATACACAAAAACAATCTTCTTGGTTCTCGTCTAGTACATCTCCAGCTCCTGGAGGTTTTGCTTCATTTTTTGGAGGCGCAGGAGGACAACAACAAGGAGTAAGAGAAGTTTTTTGTTTAATTTTTTGTTTAAGGGTCAGGGGTTTACGGGGAATTTTAAAGGAAGGGATTTTGCTATTTTTGTGTTTGACACCTTAAATTTTTAGGAAAATTTTTAATTTTGTTCCCGATTCAGAAGCAAATATATGGCTCTGCTTTCCCTCCTGTCCTTTCCAATTTAATTATTTCTCTTTTTAGGATCAACAGCAACAACCTCCAACGTCTTCAGCTTCAGCATTACGCCTTCTTGGCGAACTTCGAGCGCGTCTTCAGCCTTGGAGCGATTTCTTCCGTCCTTCCAAATTTGGATTCCCACCAGGACTTGTCTCTATTGGTCCAAGAGTTAAGCATAATTTGGAACATTTTCTAAGCAATTATTTGTGCTTGTTTGTTGCTCTACTAATTTATTGTATTTTGACATCCTTATTAATGCTTTTGACATTAGTGGCATTGGCTGGGCTTTGTTACACAATTTATCAACGAACACAGAAAGGACCAATATTCTTTGGAAGTTATGAGGTTTTCTTAGAAGATTATTTTTTTAAAAATTAGATGACATCTTATCCCAACCCTAAGATTTTTAAATTTTCCTATCGCTTTATAAAAAGATTTTTTAAAGCGATAACATTGGATCCAAATTCCCAAATTTTTTCTTATATTTTTTTTTAAATTTTTCCCCTTTCCGAACAGGTCCCACCAAGCCTTTTGTACACCTTTGCTTTGATGGTTTGTATTCCACTATTTTACCTTGCAAATGCTGGCTCTGTAATGTATTGGGTAATTGGAACTGGATTATTTTTAATGCTTGCACATGCAATATTTTATGCATCTGAAGAGATTCCTGGACAAGAATTTGAAGTAGTTACTGTTGTGACTGCTTAAAATTTTTTTATTTCTAGGAGGTCTGTTTTAAAGTAATTTTCCATTTTTAATTTTTTAAATTTTTTTCTACCATTCCTCTTGTAAATTGTTCTAATGATTATCTTTCATCTATTTATATATTTTTTAAATATTGATATTTATGTATTATTCTAATTTTTAATGTAAAAGCCTATCTAGAAAATTTTTTTAATTCTGATTTTTTACATTTCTTGTATTTTCCTCTTCTTTTCGCTCACTATTTTTGTCTGCCTACCTATTTTCTCTATTTTTTTCAAATATTTTTGATGAAGGAAAATTTTTTTCTAACTGTAATTTTTCGAAAATGCATAAAGAATAAATTATATATTTTTTAATTTTAAATATTGGAAAGGTTAAACTCCTTAAATTTTTTTCTGTTGAAAATTTTAGCAGAATTTAAAAAAAGATGACAATTGATCCAATTTATTTTTAAAAATTTCTGTTGGTCTTTAGGCTTCTTTTTCTTTGTTGTTCGATATGTGACGATTAAAGACGCTTAAAAAGACGTTGAATGAAGAAAGCTTTTTCTTGTGATGTTCACCTGACTTGATAATGAAATCAGAAAGGAGAGAGCAGAAATAATCATCACAGGTTTGAAATGCTTAAATTTGTCACCTTTAAAAATTTTTGTTTTCGAATTTTATTAGGGAAAAAAACTTTTTTTGGTCCAAATTCTATTAAGAAAATGTTTTTTTTGGTCTTTAACCTTATCAAAAATTTTAGGCAATTTTCTAATTAAATTTTTTCCAATTTAAGTAACATTTTCGACGTTTTTTGAAAATTTTTTTTATTTTTTTAGTAAATTAGCCCCCATTTTTTAGTTGTTTTATTTGAAAATAAAGGTAATTTTTCCTTCTAGTTGACAGATTTTTCCTTTTTTATTGTTCCATTAAATTTTTGATTATAGCAATTTTCTACTAAAAACAATCATTTTTCTGCGAGTTGTTTAATTCCGTAAACTTTTTTTCTTATCTTTTTTGATTTTTTCCATTTTAGGGAGTTCCCTAAAGAAATTAGCAATTATCAAAAAACTTGATTTTACAAAAAATGTTTATATATAAGTAAGAAGATTAAAATTCTCTTAAAAATGGTTAAAGACCAACAGAACTGTTTTTGGTTTCCTTGTTAGATAGATCGAACGGGTCTAACCTTTATTTTTACATAAAATTTTTATTTTAAAATTTATTTTAACAAATACATATTCGCCTTTTAGATACATTTTTCTTCATCAAAATAATTTTTCTCCCAATCATTTCTTCATTAAACTCTTCAACTTTCGGCTGCTCTTTTAATTCTTCCAATTGTCGCAGCCCAACAAGAAATGTTCAAAGATTATGCCAATGTGCCTTCTGCCGCCTTCATAATTCAATTTATTTTAATAATTTCAACAGTCCACACAGCTCCCACTACTAAAGAGGATCAATTAATTAAATCCGGCTCGGAAAAGGCAAAAAACGGATTGGAAAATCTCGGTTTATTTTTTGAAAAGAAATTTCCTTTTTATTCTCTTTAATTTTTAAGGCAAAGGAATTGAGAACATTGCAGATGGAGCAAGGGACACAGCGATTGGAGCAGCAGAAAAATTTGGTTTGTAAATTAAAAATTTAATTTTGAGGATTTTAAGTAAGTCAGTAGACGTAGTGTATCAGTCGATAGCGTTAAAAGTTTTCGGTTTTTTCTTCTTCGGTTTAAGCCCTTCATTTTCTCAAAATTTTATTCATATTTTATTTTCTAGCTAGTTTTCTACACTATCGAGTGGTACCGAAACTCAAATCCGTTGGTGAGTTTTGCCAAGACCTGTCCTTGATATGGCACCACAACCCAAACGAAAATTTTTGGTCTTCCAAATTCTTCCCTTTACCACAAAACTCAATTTTGAGTGAAAAATAATTTTTACATATCTCCCCTTATTTTTATAAACAAATATTCCTCTATAAAAATGACATCCATCCATTTGTCATTTGTTCCCAAATTTTTTCCTCCTTCTCCCCACTTGCCCTATTCCCTTCTCTCATTTCCCTCATTTTCCCTCATTTTTTACTCATCTCAATTCTCCATTCTTCCCCTTTTTGTGCGCCATTCAAAATTTTAAACTTAAAATTTAGCGCTGAATTTTATAGCGCACATTCTCCCCCTCATTCAAAAAGCCCCCTTTTGCCCAGTGCCAGTGGCTTTTTTGCTTAAAACCGCAAAATCGATTTCCAAATTACTCTGTTCTTCCTTTCAACCTCTCTCAATTTTGCCGTCATTTTCAGGCCAGAAAGCAGCAGACGTGAGAGAAAGCGCCAAACTCCGGGCAAAAGAAGCAGGAGATTCATTCAGTTAGTTTTAAGAGGGGAATAAATATATTGTAGAAAATATGGGAAAAAACTAGAAAAAAATATTTTTTAAAAGTAAAATAGTTTAGGGTCTCGACAATTTTTCTCTTTCTTTTTTAACATAAAAAGGCTTGTTATTTGCTGTAATTATAAGTTGTCATTTTCAGTCCTTTTCGAAAAAAAATATTTTTTTGACAAAATATAATGGCATTTTTAGGCATTTTAAGGCTATAATTATTTGAAAATCTTTAAAAAAAATTTTAGAAAATTTTTCAAAAAAAATTTTTTTTTCGCTATTCCTTCACTTCATTAACCCTTACATTGGGGTGTTATTTATGCCTTTGTAAGGGGGAATAAATTAAATGAAAAAAGGAGGAACAAGAAAATGGCGCATAAGTAAAAGGAATGAAGAAGGAAGGGGGGAAAGGTTTTACTTACGGTTTTCATTCCAACTGCTTTTGGCCTTATTTTTATTTTCTTCTAGCCAAAAAGCCTTCCTCCTTCCCCCCTTTCGTCTTTATCATTCTTCCCTTTCACTTAAAAAATATTTTTTAGTCAATTTTTTTAGTCAATTTTCTAACTGCTGTTCATTCAATTGAAGATAAATAACTAGCCAAAAAAAATTTTTCAGAAAAAAAATAAAAAATGAATTTAGCTGAAAAAGCTGCCGCTGTTCGCGATTCTATTGCTGGTGCTGCTTCAAATGCTGGACAAGCTGTTGGTTAGTTTTTTTGAATTTTTTTTATAAATTTTTTTTAAATTTTTTTAGCTAATGCAGCTGTTGGTGCTAAAGACAAAGTCGTTACTGGTGCAAAGGTGGTTGGTGAAACAGCTGTAAATGCTGGGAAAGTGGCTGGGGAAACTGTTGGTGGGTATATAATTTTTTGAAGAATAAATGGGGAAAGATAATTAAGTTTGCTAGCATTTGTATTAGCATAAATAAGAAGGAATTTGTATGGACTTAAAAGGGGGGAGGGGGGGGTGTCTTGCTGAACTTTTTAAGGTAATTCTTGCGTTCGTACCCCCCCCCTTTTTCCTTCCTCAAAGTATTAAAAAATGGTCAGTTTGATATCAGATTATAGAACTCATCGAGTTGTGTCGAATGACACCAAAATCAACTCCAGGTCTTAACTTTGGGCCGAGATACAGACCCCAGAAAATTGAAAAATATAAGGGGAGAACAAGCTGATTTTTTGGGATAAAAATCGATTAAACAAATAATAGCTCATTCGAAAGAGCTAGTCGAGCTGATTCGAATAACATCAAAATCAACGTAATTGAACAAGATTTGACAAAGTTATGACATAAAGTAATCTTATTGTAGTCGTGAGACGCTTTTGCTAATCCTGCGCTTTGCGCAGGTTTTTTGTCTGTATCTCGGCCCAAAGTTAAGACCTGGGGTTGATTTTGGTGTCATTCAGCACAGCTCGACGAGTTCTATAATCTGATATCAGACTGACCATTTTTTAATACTTTGAGAAGGAAGAAAGGGGGGGGGGTACGAACGCAAGAATTACCCTTTTTAACTCGCTGACATGAGGCTGTAATGCCTGTTTTAACTCTAAAATATCCACTATTGCGTAATTGGATGCTTAAGGCTAACCTAGAGAAAATAGGGAAAAGTCTTAGAAATATTTTTTAATATTTTAACAGCAACCGCAGCAACAAACGTTAAAGATGCTACTGTTAATCTAGCAAACGCCGCAGGTCAAAAAGTGAAGGGAACAGCTGAAGTTGTAAGTGAAGATATTTCTGAAGCAGCGAAAGAAACGGGAAATGTTGTTGGTAAAGGAGAAATTATTTTTTTAATTTTGATAAAAATAATTTGAAGGAAAAGGCTTAGAAAATGCTGGACATGCATTACAATCAGAAGATCATCCAGCAGAACAGGCAAAGGAAGTGAAACAATGAAAGGAGGGGGGAAAATATTTTTGAAGAAAAATTTTATTTTTTTTGCTCTTCTTTTCCCCTCAAAATTTAATTTTATATTGATCTGGCTTTCAAGCCACCTTTTTTTTATTTTTGCATTTATCCATTATATATCTTACAAAATTCCTAAATCTTATAAATATTTCTTTCTAAATAGTGCTTAATAAAATTTTAAAGAATTTTTGAATTTTTTTTTCAAAGTCGTTGAAAATCGATTACTTTTTTTCGAAAAATTTCAATTTTGCTTTAGGCGTTGGCTGCTTTCCTGAACCTTGCTAGACTCAAGTGACGAGACTCTTTTGTACTTATTTAAATTAAGCGGGAAAATTTTTGTATGCTTCACTGTTCACACACTATTTCGCCTCTTCTTTTCTTTGTGGCACTTCTCAAAATGGTATCAGACAAAATGGTCGCTGATACCATTTTTTGCGTACCATTTTGTCCAATTTTCTCACTGTACCATTTTGTCTATTACCTTTTCATCTATTTTACTCTTGGTACCAATGTCTTAGCATACCTTCTTTTTTATTAAAAATTTTTTTTATTTTAAGGATTTTACTAATTATTTTATATTAATGCGAGCTCGATCCTCATCCAGAACTTCAACTAACAGCAAATCAAGAACTAACAACAAGTCAAAAAAACAAGATGATTCTGATGTAGTTTCAGTATGTTCAAAAGCCTCTATTGGAACCAATGAAGACGAAGACGATTTTATGGATGACAAAGATGAAAATTCTTTTACTTTGCCAGTCTCAGATCTCAGCTATCATCGAAAGATTTTTATTATGAAAAGTGGCTCAAATACAGGAGAAATCCATCGGCTACCACATCCAAAATTTGGAAGGGCTGTTCTTTTTATGGTTTGATTTTTTCTTTGTAATTCTGTCTTAATGAAGTATTTATAGATCGATAAAGAAGGAAATCCATTTGAATTGATGAAAATTGAACAAGGACAAAAGCGGTCAATTTTTGTTGGTGATTCTGTTGTTTCTGATCCGGGAGCGATTCTTTTGGTATTTCTTTACTTCAGTATAACTTTTAGTATTTTTCCTAGTTTCTCCCTGTTCATCCTCTGTTTCTGATTCTTCCACTTTTGGAAGAGTCAAAAGAAACGTTTCTTTCACTTGATCAACTTTTTGATGAGTCTCTGCTTAAATTATTGTCAAAAAATGAAAAATTGTTGAAGGCTTTGCCTTTGGTTACTGAATTTGAAGGTTTGCTTTTTATAAATTTTTATTCAAATAAATTTTCTAGAAAGCAAGGGAACCAAAAAATTTCGTCTAAATGAAGATCAACTCGTTAGCTGGTTAAAAATTAAATTTGCTTCTTTGAAAGAAGCTGTAAGGACGAATGTCTTGTCAGTTGGAGGACGTGGAGGTGAAATTTTTTTGCTTTTTTTATTTTTCTAATAAATGCTTTTACTCTTACTAGCTAATAGAGTAATTTTCCTTATAGCATTTGTGGTTAAAAGGTTAGACGTTTGTGGTTTTGCGATCTCTTTTTCGGGTTCAATTCCTTGGCAGTTTCTTAGCACTTTTTTAACTTATTTCTGTTCTCCTTAATTTTTTAAAATTTAATTTCAATAATTTATCCAAGCAGATGTTTTTCTTGATCATTATTCAATGGGTATTCTGTCAGATTATTTAACTCCTTCAACTGATAAATTGCTTCGTTCTCACCTTTTACTCAACAAGGAAGATGAAATTAAGGAATATTCTTTAATTGATACTTCAACTCGAAAAAGAGCTTTGCAACAGCCAAAGAAAATTGTTCCAACAAAAAAGGTTAATTTATTAATAAAAATAAGGGTCATTTTCTAAGTTTTTATTCTTCAGCGTCCTTCAAAATTTGCTCAAGTTGCCACTACAGGAATGCAATCGCTACGTACATTTTTTGGAAAAAAGCCAAATGAGTGAGTCAAACTAATTAGTATTGTTTTAAATTTTTTAATTTTTGTTTAATCTTTTATTTTTTTTTGTAAATTTGGGAAGTCTTTTAAATTTTTGCATTTTAAAATTATTTAAGAACATTTTTCTAATATTCGTTCCTGGCTCTAACCAGCAATATCATAAATTAAGTAATGTCCTTGTCTCATTTCTGTCTGCATATTTTTGCTTTTTTGCAAAATTATCAAAATAAAAATAACCGATTTGACCTTGATAAATAAAAGAAACTTTTTTTTGGAATTAAAAAATGGATAAAAAAATTAAGAAAAAAACTGAATAAATAGGGAAAAACTATCGGTGGATACTAGAAAATTGTTCATTAACTTATATTATTTATTTTGCCTTCATCAACTTTTTGAGATAAAAATAAATATTTTGATTTTTTTTTCCAATAAAAAATGTCTTTATTACAAATTATACTTTTTATTTTATTATTTTTTAATATTTGTTTTGCTGCAATTTTTAAGAATCATGGAAGCAACAATGTTGAATTTCTCAGAAAAGAGACGCCAAATCAGCAACGCAAAAGTGGTGACCATTTATCTTCCTTTAATACTTGCACTGATACATCAGGGATTAAACGAAATAATGGAGAAGAATGGGTTTGTTTATTTTAATTATTTTAAAAATACTTTGGCAAGGATGGTTTGGTTGGGTTTTCATATTTTTCGTTGGGTGTCAGGGAGTCTTGGAGGGTTTGTCGTTCTTCATGTAGGGCTAATGGGTCTTCCATATTTATTTGAAGATTTCTATATATCATACTTTCATTCTTACTATAGGACCGATAGTCTTATATTTATTCGGAGCTTTCGACATGCCTGTCATTCTTCCTTCAGTGCCCAACATTTCATCCAGCTATGAATATTCATTTTTAGATTGCCAGCGATTACTTTGTGATGCTTTGCCACAAAATATCAAATGAATCCAGTTGGCCAATAATGCGAATTGAAGTTGTTGCTTGCCTTAGAGAAGATAAAAAGACTAGAATTTCAATTGGTTCTCAAGTTGAAGAATATCCTGGAAAGTTTTTAGTTTGTAGAAGAGATAATCCAAATGATTTGACTGGAATTGTCCATAGAGAATGGAGGTATGTGCCTTTACCTAAATCTCTAGAAGAGGCAAATACTTGTTTTGATAATGAAGGAAAAAGAAGACAAAATGGTGAAGAATGGGTATTTTTTAAAGTAAAAATTTTTGTCAGACATTTATCTTTATAGATTGTTGGGACATATTTTGTTATGCTTTGCCACCAAGTTTTATCAAATCAAAGCTCTTGGTTAATAATGCAAGTTGAAATAATTGCTTGTCTTCGTGAAGATTTAAAAACTCGAATACCTGTTGGTTCTGAAGTTGAAGAAACTCCTGGAAGATTTTTGGTTTGTAGAAGAGCTGATTCTGACCCTACTGGAATTGTTTGGAGGGAATGGAGAATTGGTGAAGCGAAAAAACCTGTTGAAACTGACAAGACTTGTTTGGATAAGGAAGGCAAAAGAAGACAAAATGGAGAGGAATGGGTTTGTTTTCTTTTTATTTTTAAAAATTTTTACCTTAAAAATTTTTTAGATTGTGTCTGACTATTTTGTATTAACCTGTCATCAAGTTTTAAATTCAAATTCGTTGCCTACTATGCAAGTAGAAGTTATTGCTTGTCTTCGGGATGATAAAATAACTCGAATTCCTGTTGGTTCAGAAGTTGAAGAATCTCCAGGAAAATTTTTGGTTTGTCGTAAGGTTGATCCAAACGATCCTGCAATCATGGTTAGAAGAGAATGGAGAATTGTTGTTAATCCACAACCTGCTAATGTTGTGAAAACATGTTTGGATAATGAAGGGAAAACGAGAAAGGATGGAGAAGAATGGGTATATTTTTTTTAATTTTTGAGATTTTTTAAAATCTTTTTTCTTCTCAGATTGTTGGGGACTATTTTGTCTTTCTTTGTCATCAAATACCTTCAAATCCAGTTCCTATAATGATTGCTCAAGTTGTTGCTTGTTTACGTGAGGATCATCAATCTCGGATAGCTGTTGGTTCTGAAGTTGAGGAATCTCCTGGAATGATTCTTTCTTGTAAAAGAGCTGATCCTAATGATCCAAATGGAATTGTTAGACGAGAATGGCATGTTGCTCAAAGCAGAAATTCAACAACAAGTTCAGTCAATACAAATATTTCAGATTCTAATAATGAGATGAAAAATTGGTGTTTTGACAAGAAAATTGGTTTTTTTAAATTTCATAAATTTTTATTAAAAAAATTTTTTAGACACACAGTTGGATCACCAAAATTTTGTTTTTCTTTGTTCTTCGCCTGATGCTATTCCCAAATTGGTTGCCTGTCTTCCCCCTCAACTTAATGGAGGAAAAATAAATTCTAATGAAAATATACAACTTGGATCTTTCAAAATAAGTTGTAATCAAATGAATGACGGAACTATGTTTTATCAATATTCTTAGAATTTTTTGAATAAGAAATTTTGTGTTTTTTTTTAATTTTTGTATGGAATAAAAATTTTGAGTATTTACTCATTTTAATTAAAATTTTTAAAAATTGTTAAGACGATTTGTATACTTTGTTGTTTAAATTTTTTTTATTTTTTACTATTAGATAGGACTTCTAATCTCAAATTTATTTTAATGTCCAAGAGAAAAATCACTGACGATACAGAACTACAAAAAGCAGAAGAAGAATCCTCATCACAACCTTCAGCAAAAATTGGTTTGATTTTTTAATTTGGGTTTATTTTGATTATACCCTTTAGCGCCAATATTTTTGAACGCTGCTGCTCAAAAAATTCATGGAACATGGCGCGTTTTGACCGATCAATTAATGATTTACACACCTCAAGGAATCTTGCATCGATCAAAAATTGCTGGTTTTGATATGGGTATATTTTTAGAAATTTGAATAAAAATTGTTATTTAAATTTTAAGATGGTACTTTAATTAAAACAAAATCTGGACGTGTTTTCCCTTTAAATAATGATGACTGGCAATTTTGGTCAAGAGGTACTATTGGGAAATTGAGGAGATGTCATGAAGATGGTTTTAAATTGTGTATATTTACAAATCAAATGGGAATCCAGGTTTGTGATTTTTAATAAATAATTCGGGGGTTTAGGTTGTTAGGGGTTATTGTTATGCTGTTTTATTAAAAATATTTTTCTGCCTAACGGTTGTGTGTTTGGTCGATTGGTTAAGGGAACGAGTTGTTTTAATTGATTGGTAGGATCCCCACTAATGTTGTTGTTACTTACAATTAGACCAATCCTTTTTTTGTCATGATTGGAGTGTCCTAGTACGATCCGCGCCCTCACCTGCGGGCCAAAACGTTTCCCTGGTTTGAGTAGAATCGTAGAATTTTCCTTTGTATATTTTCCATTCTGTTATTAGAATATACTCACTTCTTTAGAATCAAATTTAGATTTTTAAACAAAATTTTTATTTAGAAAAAACATGTTGACGCTGCTGGATTCAAAATTAAAATTCAAAATATTTGTACAGCTGTTGGTGTACCTATTCAAGTTTATTCTTATTTAAAGTTCTATTTTAAATTTCAATTTTAGGTTTTTGTATCAATTGGAACCACAAATTTTCGAAAACCGTATACAGGTTTATTTTTTAGTTTGAATTAGTTTTTATATCTTTCTTATTTTTGAAGGAATGTGGGATAAACTTGTGGAAAGTGAAAATGGATCTATTGGAATAGAAAAAAGTGAATCATTTTATGTTGGAGATGTTGGTTATTTTTATTTTTTTAGATTTTTAAAAGGAAACGTTGTGAGGTGGCAAACTTTTTTTTAGTTTAAGCTTAAGATTTTATCATAACTCAAGTTCAATCTTGATTTTAGTTTATTCTTTAGATTATGGATACTATTCTAAGTAGTCCGTTAGCTCTGAATGTGGTTAAGTGGGTTCGCTCTCTGTTTTGGACTTTTAGTTCTTAGGTTTGGCTATCCTGCACAGTTTCTTTTACTTTTTTATTCTATACTTTATACTCACATCACAAAATATTCTTTTATAACTTTAATATTTTCTTAAAATTTTATTTTAAATTTTAGGCTGCTGGAAGAACAAAGAACAACGTGATTATATTTCTATTTATTCAAATTAGAATTTTTTTTCAGAACCGCCCAAAACCAGATCATTCTTGTGTTGACCGTCTTTTTGCAATGAATTTGGGACTTAAATTTTATACTCCAGAACAGTTTTTCTTTCCTAACAGTTCACAAATTGAAGAAGATTTTTTATTACCAAAATTTAATATGACCTAAAGAATTTTTTCGATATTTTTCCTAAAAAATTTTTTTCTAAAAAAACAAGAGGCACATATAAAAAGCTTGAATTTTATTTTTGTTAACAAATTTTAATGAGTTTTAATAATAATAAGAAAAATAATATATTGCGCAAATTACACACAATTTTTGGAGAAAAGGGTATTTTTTAAGAAAAAACCATTAGGTAAATGCCTCAAATAATTATTAAATTAATAATAATAAAAAGAATTGGGGCAATTAATTAATTTTTTGTTGTGATCATTTTTTTTTGAATTCATCTCTTTTTTTTTAATTTTTTAAAAATTAATTAATTGCCTTTTTAATTTTCCCCTCATTTCTGTCTTTTTTTTAATTCTTCACCCATCCTCAAAAACACTTCTTCGTTTCCTCTTCCCTTTTTAGAACAAAGCTCGCACAGCACGGATAGCCCATCGTTTCTGTTGTTTGCGAGGAGTTTCAACATTCTTTTCCTTTTCAATTTCTTCCTTCTTCTCTTCTGGTGCAATAGCTTCCTCACGTTTATCTTCACGTTTTTCTTCAGTTCCAACATTCTTCCTTTCTTCAGTTGTTCCTGCAGCAGCAGCCTCATCACGCTTTTCTGTCTTTTTGGTGATTTCTTCATGTCCAGTAATTTTCTTCTCTTCATTATTTCCAGTTATTTCATCTCTCTTTTCCTTTCCTTCTTCAGCAATTTTTCTCTGTTCTGTTGCCTTTCCAGTTTCCTCACGCTTCTCTTCACGCTTTTCATTGTTGTTGTTGGTAGCTGGTGCCAATCCAGTTTTTGCTGCTGCTTCATCTTTATTAATTTCTGCTCCAGCAATTTCTTCTCTTTTGTTGTGTTGTTTTTGTTCTTCTGCTGCAACAGTTTTCTTCTCTTCAGTGTTTGTTGCTGCTCCATGAATGTTTGTTTCTTCACGCTTTCCCTCAGTCTTTCCTTCATTCTTTTGAACTTCAGTATCACGCTTTTTGCTTTCATGCTTCTCAGTTTTGCTGGTTTCAATGTTTTCTTTATTTTGGCCTTTTTCTAATTCAGCATCTCCTCTTTTAGTTTCAGAACGGCGTTCATCAGATCGACGTTCAATACCTTCTTGTTTCTCTTCAGCATTCTTTGCACGTTGTTCATCTCTTTTCTCAGTCTTCTTTTCATTAGTTTCTTCAGCATTTGCTTGATGTTGTTGTCCTTGTCCTTCAATTTTGCTTTCTTCACGCTTATTTTCTAATTTCCCAGTATTTTCTTTTGAAATTCCAGCTGCAGGAAGGGAAGCTTCATCTGCGGCAATTTTCTTTTCTTCACCAATAGTTGCGCGTTTCTCTGCAGCAGTTTCTTCCTTTTTGTTGCCATGCTCAATATTGCCTGTTGCTGAGTCCTATTATTATTGAGATATATTTTTTTGAATTTCTAAAAAAAACTTTTACCGATGCCTGTGTCTTGTCAGCAGTATTGGCAATCACAAAAGAGATGATCAAAGTAAGAGAAATAATGGAAATTAAGAAAGCTCGCATTTTAATAGAGTTGAAAATTGATGCTCTAAAAATTGGAAGCATTTAATTTTAATTATTAATATCGCGTAAATATATAGTTGAGATAAAACGCGAGGGATTTATTAAGGATGAATAAGTTGGGATCCGCCCCTCTTTTTTCTTTCAAATTTTTGGATGAGTGAAGAAATTCCCAAAATAATGCTTGAAAATAAAATATTCTTTATAGAAGTAAACTGTGCGTAGTATGATTGGCGAGATGATTGAGATTAGGATCAGTTATTTATTACTTTATACTTTTCTGGAGACTTGGAAAACTGGATTTTTCCAAAATTTTTAAATGTTTGGAAAATAAGTTGAGAGAGGAGGGACCGTTTGTAAATATTTTGGAGGGATTAGGATTTTGAATTAGGTATAAAGGAGTATTAAAAAATTATTTTTAGATTGTAAATTTTAGAGGGAAATTTAGGAAGGTTAACAGGTCTCATAATGTTTTGGTCAAATATTTATATTTTTTGACTATTTTTTGGTTTACATATTATTTTTGGCCCTTTTTGGGGAAATAGGTAAATAATCTGTACAAATAAATACTAAAAAAAGTATAAGATAAAACTAGAAAAAAAATATCGAGAGTAAAAGAAGGCAAATTATAATTTTTTTCCTTCTCCAGTTGGAGCAAATATTATTATTTTTCTTATTATTTGCTGTTGAGAGGAGAGCTTACTGAATGATGATCTGTATCAACTAACGGGCTGCTTAAATGTGCCTCTTGTTAACCCGAAAAATATAGGCGGGTAACTATTGTGTGTGTGTTATGAGAGGAGGAGGTCATCGCGCCATTGCCGGCCTCGACAAGAAAATCAACCACTTCCCGCCCACTTTTTTCCTTCCCTTTTTTTCCTCCAAATGCCGATATAGTGCGAAATGATTAAAAATAGTAGCAAGTATATTACACTCCCCAAAAATGGTTGGTCACTTGTCGAGGTCGGGTAAAAATTGTGATAGACAGCATTAATACACAGCACATGTCTGTCTTTCATCTTTTGTGTGTGATATATTACAATGGTGGCCTTCCTTTTGCGCATTACACACCTTTTAGTTGTTGTTGTCTGAGCTGTTACTGCCATTTTTCAGCTCAAATTCTTTTTTTTTATTTCCTACTCTTCTGTTTTAGTTGGTCAGCGCGCTTTATTATTTTTATTATTACCGGGAGAAGGGGAGGAAAAGGGGCCGCTGAATCGGCATATTGTGCTGTTACAAACTTTTGATCTATTTTTCTTTTTTGGGTGATAGTATACTCTATTTTTTCAGCCAGAGGGGCAAAAATATTGTTATGACAATCCATCAATTTTTGCCCTAGTTTTGATTCAAAAGAGAAGAAAGGTTTTTGGATGATTTTGATTTATAATATTTTTTAATATTTTTGTAAAATGGGGTTTACAATGCTATCCTTGCATATGTCGTTGATTTGCGCATAGATTTAAAACAAGAAGAAAGGAAATAAAAATAAAGGAGAGTATGTAGATAGGATAATTTATCATTTTTCATTGTTTATTTTTACAAATAAATATTTTTAAATTAAGCACAGAACAAAACCAAGTCAACACCAAACTGACGCCGAATTTTGTGGTTATTATTATCTTTTTATTCGTTGTGAACAAAGAAGTATTGTGTTTTTATTTTTACGGCAAAAACAAATTGGAGGATTTTCTGCTTCGACGGATTAAAAAAAAATTTTTTATATTCATTTACTATTTTTCGACAAGTTTTTCGATATACTTTTGGCCATCTTTCAAAATTGACACAAAAAGAAGGTCGAAACTTCAACTTGTAAAAATTCAAACAATTATTTTTACCACTTTTTAATGGCATAAAACCCGAAACAACGTGAATGGTCAAAAAGTTTGTTTCATTTGACCATTTTTAACTGTCGATTAGTTAGAGATTTTGAAATTTAATTGTTTACATTTTTTAAGTTTACACTTTGAAACACTTTGAGTTTACATTTTGAAGTCCCTCGCGAAATAGTGTGAGAACGTTTCCAGAGAAATAAAGTTTATGTTTTCAAATTTTCGCCTTTCAAGTTTTGGCGGCCATTATTTTTGGCTTTTTGTTTTAATATTGATTTTTACTTTTTTTCTAGGTTTAACGTTCTCTCTATTAGAGGTTGGCGCGTGACAGGATCCCGAAATCCCTAATTTTTTGATTTTCGAGATCCGGGATTTCTTCGGGATTTATCCCTCTGGTCCCGGCATCTATTAAGAAAAAAATTAAAAAAAAAGTGCGATTTTGCCGACTGGCTCAACCTTGTTAGATTTATTCGTTAACATTGTTTGAGACTCTAGTGTCCTGTTTTTCGAAACGAAAAGTTTTACTGTACATTTTTAGAAAATAGTGTAAATAGAGAAAAAGAGAAAAATTGCTTTATTTTACTGAACTTTCCTTGTTTTCTATTTTTTGTTCCTGTTGATTTTTTTTGTTTTTTTTTCTACTTTTACTGATGATTAACGTTTATTTTGTAATATTGAACCTGACAAAGAGGGGTTTGTCAGGTTCAATATTACCGTTTATTTTTTCAGTAGATACTAATGATATGCTGAACCTCCACGACAACTTGATTATTTAAATGAAGATGACAGCGAAGACGATTTACATCAATTGGAGAAATTAAAGCAAATGTTCTTTTCAAAAACAAAAATATAAGTGGAGTGACTAATGGAACAATTGATTTGGACACAAATCCGACAGTAAAAGATGGAACGCAGAAAGATGATTTGGATTTGGCTACAATGGAAGATAAACCTTGGAGAGAGTCTGGAGCTGATTTAATTAAGGTTTTATTGAAAATTTTGGGTGGATTTCAACCTTAAGGGCCCACTTTTCCTTCCTACTTGGGGAGGGGGGTTTAGGTAAGGTTATCTCCGAGATTTGCAAGTCTTGGGTAACTCAACGGTGAGTCGCGTCGTTGTTTAAACGGTGAGTAGTCTCATCGTTGTTCGGTGGCGGGTCTCAGAGTTGTTTTGGTGTCGAAACGACGTCAGTTGTTTCCTCAACGATTCAACGGGGACTCATCGTCGTTTCAACGGTTAGATTTTCTCATCGTTACTCAATGGTGGGTCTCATTGTTGAGGGCGGTGGGCGCGTCGTTGTTTAAACGGTGAGTAGTCTCATCGTTGTTCGGTGTCGGGTCTCAGAGTTGTTTTGGTGTCGAAACAACTTCGGTTGTTTCCTCAACGATTCAACGGGGACTCATCGTCGTTTCAACGGTTAGATTTTCTCATCGTTACTCAATGGTTCGTCTCATTGTTGATGGTGGATTTGCAATTTCGGATAGGAGTCTTAAAACGGGGAAAAGTGTTCTTTAAAAGGGGAAAACAGTCTCTCGGGTTGAGCCGTTACTTGTGGGGTTTGTATCCTCTGGAGAATAATTTTATGGGTTGTGTATCGTGCATTTCTTTGTATTTTTTTAATAAATTTATTTTACAATTTTGAAACTTCTTTTTGTTTTTAAATCAGTAATTATTTTTTGTTTTTATCTTAGCTATTTTAGTCTTTAAATTTTAAAGAATCCAAAGCTTATGGAAAAATCAAATTTGCCCGTTAAACGAGAACGTCAAGAAGGGGATAATGAACATGATGAAGTCAGAGAAAATGGACAACCTGCTGTGGCTGTTGAAACTAGTTTGTTTTTAAACTTTATTTTTTTCTTGGGGTTTTTAATGGGGGTTTTGAGGGGTTTGTGTATAGGAATATTGTTGAAGGTATACGAACATTTTAATTGCCCTCAGGTACTCGGGTCCTACTGTCGTGTTAACATTTTTTGACTTCCATTGTTTGTCTTTCGAGTACTCGCTTATTTTTATATCAGGGTCGGAACCAATAATCAGTTTTTACCCAAATTTAAACGATAGGTGTTTTTGTCCGCAAAATTTGTCCGCAATTTTTTAATATCAATTTTCAAACAGATTCGTCTTCTACCGCTGTTCTTCGAAATAAATTGGACATGTTAAGGCAAGAAGAAGGTGCTCTCCTTTCGTTGTTGTCACGACTCCGTTCGCATCAACGTACTTTGCAATTGGAACAAAACAAGCTGAATGAAATTTATGAAAATAAAATTAAGGAAAGGGAGAACAGTGAAGCATGGAATTTTAAAGTTTTTGTTGAGTTATTGTTTTTATTTTGTTTTAAATTTATAAATAGACTTATTTTGTTGATGTTTATATTTTTAAGTTGATTTTTGAATGTTTTTAAAAATATGCCCTTTCAATCGGTGATCTATTGGGGTAACCCCTAAGGCGTTTCATCAAATTCAAAGCATGCCCCGAGGTATTTAAAGTTGTCTTTCTGTCGAGTGGTCTTTTGGAATCATCAACCCGTTAACCCTAGAGATGTTAAATCTTTTTGTTAACCCACCTGCAAAAAATAGCTTAAAAGTCATCGCAAAAGATCACCTATGAAAATAACAAGTAAGACTCATAATTTTACGAAGACAAAAAACGAGGACATTATATATAAAATAAGAATTGCAATACAAAAAATGTTTTTTTTTCTTCCATCTTCATTCTGACAAACACACCTTCATTAGGCATTGCAACAGTTAGTAAAATCTGGAGAAAACCTATTCAATTGAAAACCGATCGATCTTGTAACCAACGGTCTTTTAACCACTTTTTGGTTGCAACGTTCTTTTAACCATCGATCTTTTAGCGAACGGCCTTTAAACCTCGTTGGCGTAACGGTCCTTAAACCCTTTTGGTTTCGTCGGTCTTTTAACCTACCGATTTTTTAACCTGTCGGTCTTTCACCCTGTTTTCGGCGTTCGGTCTTTTAACCACTTCTTGGTTGCGTCGATCTTTTAATCAAACGGTCTTTTAACTAGTAGATCTTTTGTTACGAAAAAATATACAAATTACCAGCGGGTCGGTTGAGTGCCAAATTCTAGAGCGCGATAACTACTGTAAATGCCACATCAACTATAACTTGCCCCATATTTTGGGTCATAAATTTTGTGGTTTCAATCAATTCGAATTAATTTTTCAACATTCAAAGCTTATATGTAAGGAGTATTTTCGCCAACAGGTTTGATTTGATCAGATAATCTAAAAAGTCAAGGCTGAAAAATATTTAATTCAACGAACGATAAATTAAATTGAGGGTATCTTACATAAACATAAAGTTTTTCGCAAACAATTCTCACTTATAGTCTCGAAATAAATTGTGGATGACGGAAAGGACCATTTTATTGATTATATATTGATTTTCCATAAGTAAAGCCTAAATGTATTCCAATACAGTAGCTATTACGCTCTCAAAATTCAGCACTAAACCGGACTATACCGCTGATACTCAATTATTTCTCTGACTCAAGGGACAAAATGTCATTTATTTAATAATATTTCTCCTCAATTCGTCCACTATTCCCAATATTTTCTTTCTCTACTTCCCACATTCCATTTTACTTGAAAATGAGTAGTTCTCAGAAGGAACATTAGAGTCCTTTTAAACTTAATCTTACTTTCAAATGGGATGAGAAAGAATCAGAAGTCATCTTGGCAGCTATCTTGTTGACAAGGCAGCAGCATTATTTCATCACGTCTACCTTTAGGCAATGTTGTTTATCACGGAAAGAGATTCTAATACTATAGATTTTTGAATATTAAGACGTTTCCCATGAATAGAGCTTTCTCATTATATTCAAAAAATTATCGACCAATTCATTTTTATTTATTAAAACAAATCAAAATTTGGCTAAAAACATGAAAAATTATATAAAACAAGATAATTAATACAGTCGAAACTAGGATTTTGACAAATAATCCGTAAATTTTCTTTTAATTTTTGAGAAAATGTCGAAGATTCTCCAACAGTTCAATTGGTAATTCGACTGTATTTAATTAAACAAAAAAAATTTAAAAAAAACTATGTTTTCGCTTCCTTTCACAAATCCAATTTTGAGATTTGGTGCCAGCGCTTCCATCTTTTGTAATTCCAAGGCTTCTTTATTGCTCATCGACCAGATGTTGTGCTTGCCTTTTCGTCTATAAGTTCCTTAAAATGAAAAAATAAATCTTTAAAAACAAGAATGCCCGGAATTTATGTTGCTTATAAGATTCGAAGATTGGAAATCTCAAAGAAGAGGAAGGTTGATTTTGGTTCAATCTTGGGACTAATAAAAAGATCCAAACGTGTTAACAGCCCAAGCAAATACTATAGTTAAAATTTAAAATAATCTTAAGCTTAGCTTTTTTAAGAACAATGATGACGACATACGCCATAGGGATAAAATTAGGCCAACATTACCCTACCCATATTAGAACAGCACAAAGGAAAACCCTAACAAAACAAATGCAATAAAACAAACCTATAAATCTATCAAACCAATCAATTAATTTTCAAACCTAATTTCCTGAATTCTAACAAGAGATTGCAGTTCTTCAGTCATTTTTTCTGCTGATTCTTGTTCTCCTAATGCATACTCATCCCATAGATTGTCTTCCCGCAACAAATCACTGCTCTAAAAAATAGTCTTGCAGCCATAGTAAATAATTAAAATAACCTCTTAACATTTTTAAGGCTTCTGGATACTCTCTCTAAGCTGAAAATTAAGTAAATAAAACAATTTTAAACATAAAAACAACCTATAAAAAGATCAACCATTCAGAACAAAAAATCAATGCATCTAACCAATGGACACATTTGCTGTACGTCTTCTCATTTGAGCAGGACCTGAGGGCAGCCAAAAAGCAGCAGGACCTGAGGGCAGCCAAAAAATATTCTTATACAAAAACCCTTCAAAAACCCCATAGAAGCTAAATTATTCTAAAAACACAGGAAAAATCAAGTTTAAAAACAAACTAGTTGTATCAGCCACAGCAGGTCCTGCATCTTCATCATGTTCATTATTCTCTTCTTGACGTCCTCGTTTGACGGGCAACCTTGATTCCTGCATAAGCTCTCTCAAGGCTGAAAATTAAGTAAATAAAAAAATTTTAAACATAAAAACAACCTATAAAAAGATCAACCATTGAAAACAAACAAATCATTGCATCTAACCAATGGACATCTGCTGTACGTCTTCTCATTTGACAAGAACTTGACCACCATTTAATTGGCTTTAACATTGGGAAAGGATAAACTTATTTAAGAGGGAAACCTTGCGGACAAAACTTGCGAATTTAATAAAAAAAAGCTAACCATGTTGACGAGAGCATTGGAGTTTAATCATTGCAGATTGCCCATCTATCGCCGAAGCGACCATGGGGCTTTTGCCCATCTATCGCCGAAGCGACCATGGGGCTTTTGCCCATCTATCGCCGAAGCGACCATGGGGCTTTTGCCCATCTATCGCCGAAGCGACCATGGGGCTTTTGCCCATCTATCGCCGAAGCGACCATGGGGCTTTTGCCCATCTATCGCCGAAGCGACCATGGGGCTTTTGCCCATCTATCGCCGAAGCGACCATGGGGCTTTTGCCCATCTATCGCCGAAGCGACCATGGGGCTTTTGCCCATCTATCGCCGAAGCGACCATGGGGCTTTTGCCCATCTATCGCCGAAGCGACCATGGGGCTTTTGCCCATCTATCGCCGAAGCGACCATGGGGCTTTTGCCCATCTATCGCCGAAGCGACCATGGGGCTTTTGCCCATCTATCGCCGAAGCGACCATGGGGCTTTTGCCCATCTATCGCCGAAGCGACCATGGGGCTTTTGCCCATCTATCGCCGAAGCGACCATGGGGCTTTTGCCCATCTATCGCCGAAGCGACCATGGGGCTTTTGCCCAACTATCGCCGAAGCGACCATGGGGCTTTTGCCCATCTATCGCCGAAGCGACCATGGGGCTTTTGCCCATCTATCGCCGAAGCGACCATGGGGCTTTTGTTGTTGCTGCTGTTGTTGTTGCTGCTGTTGTTGTTGCTGCTGCTGAAAAAAATTGGCTACATTTTTTAAAAATTGAAAAAAGCAAGTCTTGTCCGCAAGTCATTATAACCTCCCCCTCAAAAAGGTTAATCCCCAAAAAAGGGAAAGGCCATGCATTCTGTTGTAGAACACCTCTGCTATAAATGGTCAACAGAGGACACTAAATGAAACTAGAGGTCGGCAAAATCACACTTCCAGGATCCCGAGTCGGTTTTTTTTCTTAATAGATGCCGGGACGGGATCCAGAGAGATAAATCCCGAAGAAATCCCGGATCTCGAAAATCAAAAAATTAGGGATTTCGGGATCCTGTCACGCGCCAACCTCTAATAAAGAGAACGTTAAAGATAGAAAAAAAGTAAAAATCAATATTAAAACAAAAAGCCAAAAATAATGGCCGCCAAAACTTGAAAGGCGAAAATTTGAAAACATAAACTTTATTTCTCTGGAAACGTTCTCACACTATTTCACGGGGGACTTCAAAATGGAAACTCAAAGTATTTCAAAGTGTAAACTTAAAAATGTCAAATATATGTTCGAAAACAAATTAAAATATCCTTTCAATAGAATAACACATTACAAGAGTGAAAAATACGAATAAAATATTAAAATTTAATCTATTGCTTCGACTGCCAGCATTCCATTCATCGTTTAATTGTTGCTGTCTGTGTAGACCAACCCGAACAGGAATTCTTTCGCTAAGAGGTCCAATTCCGCCAGGATTGAAAGCTGCAATCTGTAAAATTAAAAGAATTAAAAGAGATAACCTTTTCAAAATTACTTGAATGCTATAATAAAACATTGGCTTTAAACCATCAATTCGAGCAGAAGGCCTTTGGGGTTCGTGCAGTTCTGCTTCAGAAAGAGTTAATTCAATAGGTTGTTCAGCAGTCTCAGTAACGTAAACAAAAATCTAGAAAAAAAATATTTAAATTATTATTTTTGACATTCTAATCGATCAAAAACATTCAAAACCTTTAAAGATTAAAGAGCGGAAACCGAACACATTTTTTAAAGATAACAATCTTTCCCTTTTACTTATTTGCATATGTCCTTCAACGACGGGGGAAGAGTGGTAACCTTTAAAAATAAAAAGTCCAAAGTATATTCCTAGTCTAGGTAAACAAAATCTCTCAAAAAAGGCCTACCGAATCTCTATTAAGGAAACCCCCAACCAACCCCTCAACCCCAAATAACATAAAATCTAACCTTGTATCCTCTCTGCCTGCTACTATTTTCTTCATTTTTTCTGATCTCTGATCTAATCTTGGATGTCAAAGAAGAACCATCTTTTGCAGAATAAGACTCGTTTATTATTGTTGTTGTTGTTAACGTAAGAGGAACAGGTCTCCAATCAAGTAATAAAGCATATCCTCTTTTATTTATTGTTGATGATGTACCTTTATCAATCTCCGAATCCTTTTTAAAAAAGAAAAATAAATAAAAATAAAATTATGATGCAAAAGATTTCTCGTTTTTAAAAATTATTACGCACAACTTAACTATTATTTAAAGTATTTTTAGAAAAATTTGGGAAGGAAATGAAGGGAAAAAATTTTAATCTTAAATAATCAATCATAACTCACTTCAATCCTGTTTTTAAATTAAAAAAGAAGCGTAAAGTTATGCAAAATAATCTTAAAAAACGAGAAACCTTTAAAAAATATAAAAATTATACCAAATCTTCAACTTCTTTAACCAGCACAAAACTAATTTCAGGAGCTTTATCAGGTGCCTTTTCTGCTGTCCTCCCTCTTCCAAAACTTTCAATTCTTTCTGGGCCATTTCTTCCATATTGATCAAAAGCAATTATTTTACAAAAATAATTCCGTTCAGGCAATAAACCACCAAAAATCCAAAAATTATATTCTGAAGGCACAGATTGAGACATTTGTTGGTGAAGAGAATTTGAAAAATTTGGAAGTTTACTTTAAAAATATAAAAGAGGGGAATATTTAACTAAAAAATTTATAAACTAAAACCTTTGTTGCCTGTCCCCTTTCTTTTCTTTAATATTTCCAAAATTATCCAAATTGTTGGTAGTTCCTTCTTCATTGCATATAATCTTTAAATTATTTAAAAATAAATTTATAAAATAAAAATAAACCTTAGCTCCCAAAACATTTTCACAAGGATCTATACCTTCCCAATTCCAAGAAATATTTAAATGTGTTGAATTAACAGTATTTAATTGAAGATTGACAGCAAAACGTTGAGGTTCTTTAAAAAAAAAAAGAAAATTTCCACAAAAAACTTAAAAAAAAAACTCACTTTTATCACTCGCTCTTACAACTTTACTTGTTGCTACTTTTCCAGGTCCAACTCGATTATAAGGTCGAACATTAACATTCAAAATTAAACAGTCTTTAGAATTATTTTTTAAATTTGAAGGCAATATAATGACTATTCTTGGAGTTGTTGTAGATTCAGAAAATTGTTGGCCATCATGGAGATTCCAACTAACATTAAAACGAAGTTGAGGAGCAGAATGGGACACCTAAAATAAATTAGAAAAATCAAAAATTTAAAATTAGGCAAAATGAATTTAGACAATTTAATATTTGACAATTAAATATTTTTTGACAAATTGATATTTTAGCAGAAAAAGAATATTTAAAAAATAAAAAAGAAGGGAATAGTAGAGTCACAGTTTTAACATATTGTATAATCTTATCAAAAAAAAGAAAAATAAAACATTCGAACCAGAGAGGAATCGAACCTCGCTTGAAGACCAGTGTAGTCAGCAACGGTTACACTAAACCACAACTGCACTTACTATAACTCAACATTTTGTTATAATATAATTAAAGGAAATAATACGTTTTCTAATAATAGAATTAAATAATTGCACAAATTAAAAAATTGCACAGAAAAACTACTTAAGAGTGTAATAAAAAATTAAAATACCCTTTCAATTGGATCCCATTCGAGCAGTAAATGATGATCGTCAAGCATTCGAAAGCGAAGGTTTTGCACAACTTGTGAAGGAACTGCTTCAGGCGTTCGCACCCAATCGGAGAGTGTTGCATATTGAACTCTTTCTGTGGACGGTCTCAAACGAAACTTTAATTTAAAAAAATTAATTTTTAATAATTAAATAAAAAACCTGATAAAGTTGATTCGGTTCAAGTTTCTCCAAAAGAATTTCACGCTCTAAACTATTTGAACTAACAGCGTTCTCGTCTAGCTCTACTCTTCTAATTGGTCTCCAATACCGATCAAGAGCTGTTCGAACATCTAATTGATAAATTTTTTCTATTGGCTAAAAAATAGAAAATTTTCTGAATTCTAAATGCCAAACCTTTTGTTTATAATGTCCATCACGTCTTTTCACATTCGAAGTTTGTGGTTGTAATATTCTATAGAGTAATTTAACACTTCCATCGTGTACTTCCCCTACCGACAACTTTAAAGGAACAAAAATAAGTGAAGGTTCAACTTCCACTGTTGCTACACCAAAAAGTGAATTACAAGCAAAACGGCCAACATTTTCTTGACAAAATTTTTTTTATTAAATTTTTTGAAATTTCAAACCTCTAGTAAATTTTGTAGGTAATTCCAATTGATTTTGTTGTTTAACCAATCTATTCATTCTTCCATTTTCAATGTGTTTAAAGGCATTTTCTCTTTGGCCCATTCTAATTGTTTGGTGTTGTTCCTGTCCTCCATTACCAAATGTCAAACTTTCAATTGGTTTATCATTAAATTCCCAACTAAAAAGAGCTTCAGGACAATCTTCAACACTGTGACAAGCAATTTCTACTTCACAAGTAAATTTTTTTGAAAATTGGTCTTCTTTGGATTCTTCAATATGTATTGACATTTGTGGACGAGCTAAAAACAATTTTTAAAAAATTAAAAATTTAACAAACAAAAAAAACTCACGAATAACTTCCAACCGCATTATTGCTCTAGCTTTTCCTAATCTGTTAATTGCTGTACACTCATATAAACCAGAATCAAGTGCTTGAGCATTTTCAATATTTAATAAAGCAATTTCTTGTCCAGGCACTGATTGATCAATAAAATTATTTAATTCTAAACCTTCTGCTTCCGAAGAATCATCTAGTTTTTTCCAATGAGTTTTTGCTGGAGGATTTGACTGAACAAGGCAAGGAATAGATAAATGAGTTCCTTCTACAACAAATATTTTTGAAGGAAAAACATTTGAATGAAAGCGAGGAGCCAATTCAGTAACAAAAAGTAATGCTGAAGAAGAAACACTGCCAATATCATTGGAGACAATACATTGGAACATTCCAGAATCAGAAGGTGAAGCATTGACAATTGTAAGTCTAATTTAAAAAATAATAATGGAAAAAAATCTAAAGATCATACTCATTCCCAGCAATCAAAAAACGTTTCCTTTCTTGTTCAGTTAAAAGTAAAGGCGAGAGAGGAGATCCATTTCGAAACCATTCAACTTGTATTCCTCCAGAATCTGGTATTTGACAATGCAGGGAAGCTGTAGAATTTGGTGCTATTAATTGATCAATTAGAGGGTGAAACAAAACTGGAGGTGCTGAAAAATATTTCTTTTTGAAAATTTCAAAAAATTAAATTTAAAACCTTGAATAACAAACTTCAATTCAGCGCTAGTTGTTCCCAATTCATTCTGAGCAGTACAGCGATATCTTCCCGAATCGGTTAACTCTGCTGCATCAATACGAAGAATTCGTCCAAAGCTAAGTAATTTATGACGACCTACAGGAAGAGGGAGTCCATCAACTCGAGTCCAACGATAAGTTGGGATTGGACTAGAAGAAAAATTAATTTAAAGTTAAAAATAATTAAAAACAAACAATCCATAAGCAAAGCATTCCAAGTGGACAGTTTGTCCTCGAATGGGCAATTCTGGAAAAAGCTGCGGCTGATATTCATCAATTCTTGGAGCGAATGAGTGGGGAAATCTTTGAACTTTGCTATGTGCTGACTTATGTTTGGTGTTTAAATGGGGAAGAATTAATCGGAAAAACGGTCCTTGCTGAGCTGATTGAGTTTCTATTGTTGCTATACATGCATAACTTTAAGAAAAATTTTGTATGAAATTACAAAAGTCATTGGTCACACCTCAATCTAATCTCTTCCTAAGGAAAAGATTAGCACACCTCAATAACTACAACACCCCTAGAAATATTTAAATACCCAGTTCAAAGTTTTTATTTACCTATCATCGTCTTCACGTAAATTATAGGCAAAATAAAGCGTTCCTTCCATAGAAATAAAAAGTCGAGGAGTGACTTCAACAAAACGTTCATAACTGCCACTTCGAACCCAGAAGAACGTGAAGGATCCTTTTTTTAAAATTAAAATAATCGACTCAAATAAATGTTATATTTTTTAAATTTAAAATCTCATAAAAAACTCAAAAGAATGCCAAATCTTTATTTATCAAGGAAAACTAAAAAGTGTGAAATATCATTTTAATATTTATCCAAATTTAATACTGTCTCATTATGTGCTTTTTAATATTTAAAATTTGTGCCAATTATATTTTATGAAATACTATTTTGCACTGTGTAAGATTTAAAAAAATTAAGTGCATAGAATTAAAGGACGGCATTAAAATAAGGATAGGACAAAATCAAAACTACTCAAAGAAATTCAATTCCGTTTGATTCTGATTAGTATTTTTGTCCGATCCTTGAATTTATTTAAAATGCAAGTGTAGTGAAAAGCAGGATTTATTAGTGTATTTAATGCTGTGATGTGTTTTTTAATGCATTGTGAGCGAAAATATTATTTTTATAACCGTGCCAAGAGAAGAAAATATTTTTGAACTTAAAAAGAGTATTTAAAGTAATTTTACAAAAAAAAATAATTTTTAAAATAAAGCATTTCTATATTAATGCTAAATGGCTAAAAACGTGCTCCAGAAGCGCCATTTAAGGTAGCGCGCTAGCCTTTCAACAATAATTAGTGCAAAAAATAAAGAATAGTGAGTGAGCTTTTGTAATTGTGCCAGTGTTTAAGTGATGAAAGTGAATGAATTTTGCGTGTTTGTGAACTTGTGAATCGTGAATAGAAATTGAGTGTGGAAGTGCTGTTGTGCGTGTGTGTTTTGTGTTAGTATGCGTAATAATAAAATGCTGTGTTAAAGTGCAATAAAATTACAGTGACAAGTGACAGAATTAAAAATGCAGAAGCTTAAGTGATTAAAATGCAGCTTGTTAGATAGGCATAGTGCAGTGCAAAAACGTGAAAAATTAAAAAGATCTAAAATAATCAACATTCATTCTTATATTTATCAATTTCATCATTCGAACTGGTGAAAGTTACAATTATGTTGTAGAGCAAATTCAAAGTTTGTTGACATTTCCTTGATTTATCAAGTTAAATTTGCTAACCTTTTTTGAAAAATAGAGACCAGAAACAATTATTATTAATCTTAGTTTGAAAATTAAAACTCAGCAGGTTCTCTCTGGTCTCTACATTTTATATGCTTAACATACTTTCATCAGTAGTTTATCCATTAGGGTTTTCAGTTTATTTAAAAAGATTAATTAGTAGATATAAATCTTTTGAAGTTAAAATTGTTAATCTGTTAATAATTTAGAGTTGTTTTTATTGTGCGAGTGAAGAGTGTAGACAATGTTGTTGCTGGTGCCGTAGAAGAAAGTTGTGCCGTTGAAATGATGTGTGCTCAAGTGCTAAATTCATTTGTTGGTGCTGTAGTGCAATATGTGCCATAACTCGGAATAATTACCCAAGGAGAAATGGAGCGAAAGAGAAATATGAATGTGTGTTTTTTGCGTTAATTTCCCCTTTAAAGGGGAAAGAGATCATTATCCGGCGGAAGTCAATTTTGCAAAATCACATTTCTAAAAATGAATTAGATAAAATAAAGAATAAGATATGATCAAAAATATATACATCGCGCTCCAAAAAGATATTAAAAGAATGGATCTAATCTGTATAAAACACGGCTTTTTAAATCATTTTTGTTTCTCCAATGTAGATAATTTTGATATTATTTTATAAAACTGATTTGGTGAAAGAGAATAAATCGGGAAAACAGGGAGAAATTAAATTATTGGTTTAAGAGAAAGTTTTTGGGTATATGTAGGAGCGGCTGGCTGATTGTTAATGCAAAATGCTAGTAGAGCGTTATAATATTGCGGGGGAGATAACATTAATGTCGCTGTAGTTTTTGGTTATATAAAACCGGTTTAACGATACAAAATATCAAACGAAAGAAAAGTGATTGAAAAAGTGGTTTGAGGCCATTATTTCCCCCTTCCTTCATCAAAAAGGACTTTTAGGGAATTTTATGTAAGAAAGATTGGCTGGCTGTTATGGAAGTGGTAATGATTGAAGTGGAAGAATTCTGATAGTATTGCGTGAAATTTTTTTGTTTCGCGTTTTGTTCTGCCCAATTTTTGGTAAAAAAAAGACAAGTGACAGCCGATTGGAAGGAACAGCCGCTGATTGTGTGCTTGATGAAAGAAGGGAGAGAATGAATGAAAAATAATTTTTAAGGGTTTTAAAATGGTGTTTTTAGTTGTGGAATGATTGGGAAAGATAATAAGAAGCAAGTGTTTTTGCAAAAAAAATATATGGACAAAAATATTAAATTATTATTATAGAAAGAATGAGAATGAATTTTTAAAAGTAAAAAATAATAAAAATGGATAAGCTCATGCAATCATCAAAAAATAACAGACAGACAACAAAAAATGAAATTATAAAAAATAGGAGATATCTGAAAGCACCTGTTTTTTAGCTTTATTATTTTAGGTAGTTTATTACTGAACATATCTTAAATATTCAAAAATTAATGTAAGACTGCTTTATATTTAAATACATAAGTATTAATTTTTCAGGTCAGTATTTGAGATAAAAACAATGAAAACTAAAGAACTGAAAAAATAATTTTTATCGGGTATAAAAAATCGCTGAAAATTGGGTCAGATACAGGTCACCCTTTAAAGTCTATTAGTAAATCTATTAATCATTTTGGAGGACGGAAGCTTATTTTTACAACAAAAAGTTTTATAGAGTAAGGAGCTCTAATCTAATTAAATTCATAAACATAAACTGAATCAGAACAAAAATACAGACTAAAATTATGAAGAAATAATTAAATAGGCTCATGAATTATTGGAATAAAATTGTAATTAAACACTAAGAGAACGTCTAAAAGGAATTCAAAAAAAATATTATCTTCCTAAAGTCTTAACAGGAAAATAGCTGAGATTCTTTGTCATTAATCTAAAAATAAAATAACAAAAACAAAAGGAATTTTGCCTTTATTTTGCATCGAGAAAAACGCAGATTATAGGTTCTGAAAAGATTTATATATCCACATTAAAATGGGTGTTTTAAGATGAGCGAGCTATTTATTTAAAGAAAATAAATAGATAATAGTTGAAGATAAATAGAAAAAAGCATTTGCCGAGATTTTCACGGAGCTAATGCATTTTTTGTTAAATGAAAAAATGGGAAAAAATAAATAAGCTGCCAAAATGAGAAAAAAGGAAAGAGGCGCATGAATGCTTCAGGGTATCTCTGAAATGGATAGCTTTATTTCAATAACAATTGGCATTTTAAAAAATGCCATCGAAGAGGGTGTGAAAAAAGGAAAGGTAATGAGAAAAAAATAAATTAGTAAAAAATGGTACTCTTGTGTTATAAATATACCCCTATTTTTATAGCTCCATTTCCTATTTTTCAGATTGTAAATACTTTTCCGGAATTTGATAAAATATTTTACAAATTGTAAAAACTTTTCCGGAATTTAATAATATATTTTACAAATTGTAAAAACTTTTCCGGAATTTAATAATATATTTTACAAATTGTAAAAACTTTTCCGGAATTTAATAATATATTTTACAAATTGTAAAAACTTTTCCGGAATTTAATAATATATTTTACAAATTGTAAAAACTTTTCCGGAATTTAATAAAACATTTTACAAATTGTAAAAACTTTTCCGGAATTTAATAAAACATTTTACAAATTGTAAAAACTTTTCCGGAATTTAATAAAACATTTTACAAATTGTAAAAACTTTTCCGGAATTTAATAAAACATTTTACAAATTGTAAAAACTTTACCGGAATTTAATAAAACATTTTACAAATTGTAAAAACTTTTCCGGAATTTAATAAAACATTTTACAAATTGTAAAAACTTTTCCGGAATTTAATAAAACATTTTACAAATTGTAAAAACTTTTCCGGAATTTAATAAAACATTTTACAAATTGTAAAAACTTTTCCGGAATTTAATAAAACATTTTACAAATTGTAAAAACTTTTCCGGAATTTAATAAAACATTTTACAAATTGTAAAAACTTTTCCGGAATTTAATAAAACATTTTACAAATTGTAAAAACTTTTCCGGAATTTAATAAAACATTTTACAAATTGTAAAAACTTTTCCGGAATTTAATAAAACATTTTACAAATTGTAAAAACTTCCGGACCATTTTGTAATCTTAAAGAGAAATCAGAAAAGAAGGCAAAGAGTTGTAAATGTCGGAATGATAAAACCTCTGAACCATATTAAATTTTTTTAAAATTTTTGGTTGAAAAATATTAACAAGAATGAAAAATATGATGTACAAATGAATAAAAAAATAGGAGAATGAAGAAAAGTTAAAAATGAGGGTGGTGTGTATTTGAAGTATTTTTGTGCTTATTCTCCAGACAAAATTAAATTTGACAAGAAAAAATATACAGGATTACACTACACACATTACTGCCAATTCCCGAAAGGTTTAAAGAATGTCTCTCAAGTGCACAAATTGGAAATATTGCTTGTCTTGCGGCAATTTTTCCAATTTGTTTTGGGATCTTCGAGAATTTTTTATGGAAAAATTTAGTTATAAGGAAAAAACGAAGGAAAATATAAGTGAAGCGAGAAAAGTAAAAACAAAAGAAGTATTTTCAGAAAAAAATAATTTGAAGAAAAAAGGAAAGAAAAAAATTTTAGACGAGTTAAGTACAATTTTAAAAGTAAAAACAATTTAAATTTGCAAAAAAGAATAAAAGTGCAAAAAACATAAAAATGTTAATGTGCTTTAGAATGTAAAAATTACCGCGCGAAATAAAAAAACCACAAAAATATAAAAAAAATAAATTAAAAAATCTTGGCATTCTTTCGCTAATTTTTTTAAAACCCCCTATCAATTCAAGTAACAATTTTTTAAATTAAATAAAACCCACTTGGAAAATGTCTTGGTGCATTACATTCCAAACGCGCTCCACCGCTCATTGTTGTTCCCAAAATAAGAGGATAAGCATCTAGACGATAATCTTGGAATGGTTCGATGAATGCTGGGCGAATTGTAGCGGTTAAACTTCGAACTGAGCCTACAAAAGTTTTAAATAATTTAAAAAATTTTAAACGGATAATCAAGGCATAAAATAAGACTAATTTTAAAAAATAATAAGTAGTGTTGTTGGCGACCGGTGAATCTATGCCACAGGCAAAGATTAAACGGTCGCAAACAAACTAAGGGGACAGCAAGAAAGGAACAAAAGACCTACTCCAAAATGTCAACGCTCTAATTTTTCTCCCCTCCCCGTTGATAAAATTAACTGACGCCAACAACATCAGTAATCAGTCTAAAATTTTTTAATAAAAAAATAATACCAAGCTCATTTGTAGCAACACAATGGAAAGTAATAGGCGATGGTTGAATCTTAGATACTGGCACAAGTAAAGCACCTCCAGAGACAATAAATGTTGAATTAGGCGAGCTTAAGTCAATCTACAAAATTATTTTTTAATAAAAATTTCAAAACTTTAAAAAAAACCTCTTCTCCACCATTTTTGTACCAACGAATTGAAGGCGTCGGATTTCCAATTGCAGAACATGGCAGTGACAAAAATGAGTGATTTGAGCCTGAAGATGTGTCAAAAAAGTAGCCATTAGGTTGTGGTTGTTCAACAAATTGAGGTGCCCCATGAGGTAATAGTAATTGTTGGTAGAGAAGAACTCGCCTTGTGAGTGGGTTTAAGGCACAAATGAATGGATTGATGCTTGTATTTGACAGAAGAGTTCTGTTAATTTTTTTGTGACTTTAACTAAAAAATAAAAAAATACAATTCAAATAGTCGTTGGCCTCGACGTCTGCGTAATCCAAGAATCTCCATATTGTGATTGTTTTCTCTTGGTAGTTTGTGAAAACGAATCCTTTCATTAGAAGAATCCCATTCTGGTGAAAAATGTCCAGAACTGACAAGCCAACTTTGCAAAGAAACTCCGGTATTGGAAGCTTCCTAAAATCAATTTTAATTCAAAAAATAAAAATAAAGTTTAAATAACCTCCAAAATCGATGACAAATCATCCAATAATTGTAGTGAAGGTTCTCCATCTTCGTCGACAACGTTTACCAATTCAGCTCCTAAACGTTTGCATTCTGTAGAGGATTGAGAAATTCCACTAGAAACAAATTGTAATTGAATGCATTGTTCTCCACCGCTAAGCCAGCCTTGAGGACAAAGATTTTCATCTGCAAAAAATTAAAAAAAATTTTAATTAGTATTAAATCCCTTTTTAATTTATTCCGTTCTCCAGTTAATAAAACAAAATTGCCTCGTGTGTATTTTATTAATTCTCATTCAATTTCCTTCCTTTCTCTTAGTTTTCTAACCAAGGTTAAGCAATTCCTCATTTAATTGCGCGCCAAATGCTCGAATTAATGGGTTAAGAAAATTGTTTTTAGGATGAGAAAGAATATATAATTCACATCACTCATTCTCAACCCATTAATTTACTGATGAAAAGCAGGAAAAGGCACAGAAACAAATGGACAATTCTCTTAAAATCTAATAAACAAGAACCACCAATAAAAATGTTTTCTGTTTTTCTTATGGCTATTAATCTCCCTTTTTATAATAAATGAACTAAACTCTTCTTTAATTTTTACACAACAAAATTAAGACTCATAGACTTACTGAACGCTTTAATGGAAGGGCAAATGTGGTAAAAAAAACGTGGTAATTGCTTTTATAGATTTCGCCAAAAGCTCCATATTTTTAGCAAAATAACGGTTAACACAAGGAAATTAAATAAATTGGAAATCTTTTAGCGGCCTTTTTTGTCCCTTTTTGCCTAAATCTCACATCATCATCACCCATTAGCTTCCATCTTTCCTGCCCTCCATTAAAGTATTCATATTTATTTTATTCTTATAAGCAGAAAAAGTAACAAATCTTTCTAGGAGATTAAAAAATAATTTAAACCTCAAAAATTGTTAGGGGGAATCATTTTATTTAGAGAATTCTCCAACCGTGTAAAAACTACAGAAAAGTTCACTAGTTCATTTACAATACCCTAAAAGTAAAATTAAACTAACCTAAAATAATCGGCCTGAGTCTATCATTATTTGTTCTCTTTGTTGTGGTCATTGTTGATTTGGGCAATTCTACGACATGTGCAATTATACGATCAGTGGTGAATAGCAACACAAATAAAAGCCGCAAACAACAATTAAAGTTAAGGCAATTAAATAAAATTATAGGCAAACAAACAGAATTCATTTGTTGAATTTGAGCTAAACAATTAAATAAAAGTTGAATAAAATTTAAAAAATGTTGTTAACTGAATTCCTGGCACAATGTTTCTTGTTAGAGTTAGAAAGCTCGAGAAATCAGAGAAAAACAATAGCAAAACATCACAATTTAAATATTTGTTAATAGAAGCATTTAAATTTGTTAATTCTGTCAAATGTTTTTAAAATTAAAAAAAATATTTTGAATTGGGCACGTGAATGAAGGATAAAATAAAAAGGTAAAAATAAAAACGAGAAACAAAATGAATGTATTGTTGTCTCTATACAAAAGCGAATATATAAATAGTGAGGATTGCGATTTACGCAATATAAAAATATAGCAGGAGTAAGGGGGAGATTAGTATTTTAATTATTATTTTGTTCAGTTATTTTGTTTTAATGCACAGTGGTTATTAAAAAATACTTAATAGATAAAGCGCGCGTGACAAAATATGTAAAAAATAACGAGAAATTTTATACAGAAAAATTTTGCCGGAAAAGTTAAAAATTTGTATCGGTAAAATTTATTGTTTACGGCATCCACAAAAAAAGATGAGCGCGCAATGCGTAGGGTAATTTAAAATGAACAGGACAAATGAATTGGATTGGGGAGGGAAGGGGAGAAAAAGATGAACAGAAGGACCTTCCTCTTGGTAATCTTTGCCTTAAGAGAATGGAGTCCTTTACCCCAATATCATTTATTTCATTTGGCCAATTCTCTATCCATTTAAGGAGCGCGCAAGGACTAAATGGTCATCACCGACAATTTATCCTCCCTTCATTTCCTTCCTTTTATTTTGCTTTTTGGCCTTAACCCCCTCCACCTCTATTCACTTAAATATAATATTTTGGCAGCTGTGCCTTTCCATAAGGATTTTAGGAAATCTGGCGGCATTAATAGAGAGAAAGAACGAAGACAAATCGCTTTTTTTGCTACCGTCAATGACAATTGGAAATGTTCTGGGATGGGTAAAATGATGGGTCATTTAAATGAGGAAAATATTTACTTAAATTATGTAGTAGTATTTAGACAGCGATTTAATGACAATAAAACAAGGTTTGTAAAACAAATTATTAAAAAAATAGGAGAGGATTTGTCTTAATAAGGTTCTCATTTTCTAACCCTTGACTTATCATTGTGAAACTTGTTTAAATGTATCTTTATATTGTTTAGCACTCATATAGCTAGTAGTAGTTAAATCCCCACTCCTTTTTTATTGTCTTCTGGCATTGAAGCGAGAATTGGCAATTTCCTTTCTCTCAATCTCAAAGCTTTTGTTTCACAAAATCCCCTTTTTATGTGTTGCTTCCTTCCTCTCATTGCCTTTCCCCTTGCTTAATCTCTCCCTAAAATTTTAAGCCTCCCATCATCATCCTTCTCCAATTCCCGGCACTTTTAAATTTTATATTTTTTGCCAATGACCTCCTCAAAAAATAAACAAAAAAAAACAAGGGCCAAGTACAAAAATCGTATTAGAAAAAATAAAAAAATAATTACAATGTTCTTTAAAAAATATAAGAATAGAGCTGAAGAAAAATTAATTCGTAAGAATAATTGTCTAAAAGACAATTTCATTAAATTTATATGAACGCTTATTAAATTGACGGTTACATAAAAAACAATGCGTTTAAGAGATGAAGAGATAAAGAATGTTGCGGCACAAAAGTGCAGCTTTTTGTTCACAAGTTTGCCGAATTAGCCGAAGGCAAATGCCATGAAGAATAAAAAAGCGGACGGACGTAAGAGGAGGGGTCACGGATGGCAAACTCATAGAAACACAAACTTATCTATTGTTTGCCCAAAAAGAAAGTAGATTGAGGAAATTATCTTACAAGTCCTAAGGTCTTTTGTTTATTTGTCGGTTTTGCCTGGCGATTGTGCAAAAACTTTATTTAAAGGCAATTGCGCGCTCAACGTCAAAAGCTTAAGTAGAAGTCGTCTAATATCCTAAAGGAAATTTTGTGCAAAAAATGGAAAATAGATGAAAAAATAAGCAAAAATAATAAAATAAGCATAGAATAATAAGCACAAAAAATAAGCACAAAACAGACAATTATCAACTCACTTTTGGTAATTCATTTGAAAGGCAATTTTTAGTCTTGTGCGCTGAAGCGTGTTAAAACAAAAAGGTTGTCCCAAAAAGTTTTTTTCAATATCTTCATCAATTTTTATATAAAATTCAGTCATTGTTATTTGCTTATAACCATGCTCAAGTGTGCGATGGCGCGCTTTTTACCCTTTCAATTTGCACAAGTACCTAACGACTTCCTTTGTTTTACCATTGACTAAGGGCAATATTTTTCCATTTTATAATAAGTTTTTAAAATTTTCTCAAATTTATTTCGCGTATAAAAAGAAAGACAAAAGAATTTTTAGAAATTCAAACCCCGTTTTGTCGAATCCCACTATCATTTAAATACCCCCTTAGTAGAGTGAAGGGGTGTTGATGTCCCCTGCTGAGGTTGTTGTTGACTTGGTGGCAAAACTGTATCAGTTTTGGCCAACTGATAACACGAACAAGAAACTATAGAAGCTGAATCAGATTCTAATCCTTTCAGACCAGAAAGAGGGAGTAGAGGAGTAAAAAGTGATTGTGCTAGCGTTAATTTTTGTCGTTTCCTTACTGATGCACCGCTACCGCCTGTAGCTGTTCTAGTCCTAAAGCCTTCGCTCGTTTCCCCTTCATCATCACTTGGAGCACCACTTTTTGGCACAGCTTGTTGTTGTGAACGGGAAGGGGAGGAAGAGGATGATGAAGAGGATTCACGGCTTTTCATATAATGTCGCCGGCCTAGCGAGTCAATTGTAACCTGGAGAGAGGGAGGAAGATAGAAATAAGTTGCAAATAGATAAATAACCAAGTACCCACAATGTCTTGAACCACATTTTTAAATTTAAAATTAAACCAACCAATCCTTTTTCTGCTAGTTTTGCTTCACGTTTGTCCCTCTTCTCATCCTCTGTGTTGAGCGTTAAAAATCGCAATACTAATAAATTCATTGCTGCAGAAATGACCGCAAGTCCAAAAACAATAAAGAAGAGAACAAAAAGTACATATTCTGGTCGTTTTTCCAAAGCATCATCTTTTTGTAATGCTACAAAATCGCCAAAGCCAATTGTTACAAGAGTAATGAAGCAATAATAGACCTACAAATATGTTATTTAAAAGTAATTATTTGAATAAAAAAAACTAACAGAATCAAAATATGGCCATCCTTCATATTGAGAAAATATCCAAGCTCCAATTGCAATACATGCCGAACTTAGCAGAGAACAAACAATAATTAAATCCATTGGGCTAACTAATGGTGGACGTCCAAAAACTAAAAAATAAATAAAAAATTGAAAAAATTAACCTTAGTAATCCTACAATATTTAACTCGTCGCAATAAAAGTGAACAAAAAGTATTTAGACGTTCACCAATACTTTGGAACATGACCAGTCCAAGAGGAATGCCGGCAAGTGCATAAAACATACTGAAAAAAAATTTTTTTAATTAAAGAAAATTCTAAAAAACAAACCAGAATATTTTTCCACCCATAGTGACTGGACAACTGTGTCCATATCCTTAAAAAGAATTTTATAATCAAATCTTAGAAAAAATCTAAACTAACCTATAGTTGTTATCACAGTCGTTGCAAAATAAAAAGCCTAAATATGAAAATAAAAAAATTTTTAAAGGTAGTTTTACCCCTCCAAATTTCCATTGATGTCCAGCTTTATGAGGAATTGCTCTTACAATTATTGACTCAAGCAAGCGATAGTCAACTGTTGAAATATTATATTTTGTGACTAAACGCTTTTTGATTGTTTCCACTTGCTGACGCTTAAAAATTTTTTTAAGAAAAAAATTTAAATTTTATTTAAAAAAGACCAACTTGTTTCAATTCAGCCTCACTTTCTAGCGCATCAAAAACTGCTGATCCAACCATAAGATAAGTGAGAGTACAAACAATTAACTAAAATTTAAATTAGAATTTTGAAAAAATATTTAAAAATAAACCGATAATGTTCTAACATTCTGACGTTTCATTTGTTATTTGATTTTCTTCGCCAAATTCAATAAATAAATGATGAATTGAAGGAAGAGAAAAAGTCAATCCCAAAAGAAGAATTCAAAAAGAATAAAAATGATGGTTTTTGAGGCTTTTTGTTGTTGTTGAAGGAATTCGATAAAAAAGCGAATGGAGTCAATAACATGGAGGAAAAAAGGATGGACGAATTGGCCGAAGAATTGAAAAAAGCGGAACGGAGGATAAAAACCCAAAGGATATAAAAATGGAGAAAGAGTAAAAAAGAAAATTAAAGTCCAAGACAAAATATCCTCAAAAGAAAAAAATGTAAAAAAATTAACTTGTTAAAATCCAAGTCTCTAAAAGAGAATTTAAAGAGTATCACCAAAAATAATAAAAGAGAAGATGAGGAAAGTGCATTTTGGGGATATAATCCACTCTATTGTGGTGGTCAATGACGTCTTTTGGCCAAATAATTCTTATTGCAAAAGCAAGAGAGAAATCAATCCAACAATTTTGAGAAAGAAAAGAGATATAAAAATGTAATGAGAATAATGCAAGAACAAATGGATATAATAAATGCAATTAAAAATTAAATTGCAAATAAATTGAAGAAGATAAATAAAAATGTTAATTTATTGTTAAGAAAGTATAAAATGACAAAGGATTTGAAAAAAATAACCGGGATTTTCTAAGGCAAATTGGGACAAATTAAACTATTTTAAATCAAGGCCCCATGACAATTTTGGGAAAGATCTTAAAAAATATTAATCAGAGTATTGTGGTCACTCCATTGTTCTGTTCATTATCAGCATTTTGCTTCTAAATTTCGGGATATATTTAAAATTAAATCCCCTATCAATGAATTTTAGAACATATTAAATAAACTAACCCTTCGATTCAACGTCCCATATTTATCCGGATCATGCCAAATCGTAGCAACATATCGAGGACTGGTTGATGAATTTGTTGAAGGATGTTGTTGTATTCTGTCCTTTAGTTTTTTTTCAACATCGTGTTGATTAATCATTTGTTCAATATTTCCTTCCATTTCATCCCAACCATGTCCATAAGCCACCTAAAATTTTCAAGTTGATATTTTTGAAAAAATAATTTGTAAAAAACCAATGGATAAGCATCTTCCCCATGTTTCCAAATGTCAATTCCTTTGCGCTCAATATCGGCAGGAACACGAAATTTATGCACTAATTTAAGAAAACCAAATAGTGGAATAACCAACAATCCAGACCATAAAATGATGACAATTGCAGCCAAAAGTTGCCAACCAAATTGCTAAAAAATTTGAATAAATTTATAACAAAAAATCTTTTCAAGTTACCACTATCGCATGCAAAATTGTAGTTAATGACCAACTAAACAAAGCATAAATCAACCCTCTACCAGGCTGATTACTAACAATACAAACAGAGATAAGACCCCAAAGACCGCCACCAGCGTGTACCTAAAGCAACAATTCATTAAACACAATTTTGACAATAAATTACCGCAAATGCATCGAGAGGGTCGTCAATTCGAAGCCTCAAATTTCTCGATTAATCATTTATTTTTTATTAAAACATACTTTAGTAATAATTTAGAAAATCCAATGTAAAATAGTCCTCCACCCATTCCAGTTATTACAGTTCCCCACATTTCCATTTGGTTACATCCAGCACAGGAAGAAATCATTCCAGTTAAACATCCATTCATTGTAAGAAGAACAGTCCATTTATCATGCCATAATTTGTGTTCAATAAGTACAACTATAGCAGCAAAAGCACCACAAATTAAGGTTATAACCATTGCTTTAGCAACTAACTGTCCACTACCAGGACGAGCAATATCAACAGCTGAGCCTCCATTGAAAGCAAGGAATCCAAGCATTAGAATAAAACCACCCAGCGAGGCAAGAGGTACAGAATGCCCCTCTATACGAGTTGCATGACCACTTGGTGAAAAACGTCCGACTCGAGGGCCAATCATCCAAGCTGCCACGAGGGAAATTACTCCGCCACAAAGATGAACAACTCCAGCTCCAGCAAAGTCCTTTTTGATTAAATGTGTCAGAAAAATAAATAAAGAACAAACCATATATGTCGTGTGATAATTACTGGAATCAACGCGAATACCTCGAGCTAACCATCCTTGATCAGACCAACCCCAATGAGTTAAAATTGGATAGACAATGGCTAAAAACATAGATTTTAAAAAATAACCAAAAATAAACCTGGAACAAATAATGAATAAGCTAGGAATGTTGTAAACTCAGCTCTCTCTGCTACAGCTCCAGAAATTATCTAAATTAAATTTTAAGAAAAAACATTTATAAAAGAAATACTGTTGACGCACGCGCGGCAAAAACGTATTGAAAGAAGAAACGGGAAAAATTGTCAAGTCCGAAACCAAGGAATTGTGACCATCCAAAAAGACCAGAAAGTGACTCGTTAGCATTTGGCCCATAAGCTAGAGCCCATCCTACTGACCAATAGGAAATAATTGTTATCTAAAAAGATAAAAGAAACCGGCTAAGGAAACAAAAGAAAAAACTAACCAAAGAATCAAGAACATTTTTAGTAAGTATATTTGTAATGTTCTTCGCTCTCACGGCTCCTGCTTCAAGAAAAGCAAATCCACATTGCATCAAAAAGATAAAAAGTGCCATAAAACAGTGGAAAAAGGCATTCTGATTTTGTTGTTCTTTTGGTGGCCATCGCAGTAAATTTATTTCCTCGCGGATTGAATTTAGTTTCTCCTTTAAAACAAACAGATCATCGACTCCATTGATAGAAATATTGGCCATTATTTACCTAAAAAATTTTAAAAAATTAAAAAAAATTTAAATATAAAATTTTAAACAAGTAAACAAGGATTAGGAACTAAAAGAAAATAAATGTGGACATGCATACCTTCCCATAAGGACAGAAACGAGAGAAAGTTTGTATTTTTAACTGCGCGCAATGTAAAAAATGAGTTTTAAAAAATGTGAAAGGAGCGAAGGAAAGGAAAATAGAAAATGATAATAAAATAATAAATCGATGAATAAATTGGAAATTCGCCTTATTTGTCCCTCGCAAACTTATTAGTTCATAATTGCAAAATTTCACCCAAAAATTGTTTACACACAAAATATTACACCTTATGTTGAGAACGAAATTAAAAACAATATTAGAACGGAAATTCTTTATAAAAATAATAAAATTATAAAAATACCATTGAACCATGAAATGAGAAGAATCCTTGTTTTTGAAATAAACCGCAACATGAATATTTTGTAAATGTTGATACTTTGCCAAATTTGTCATACTTTCCTTTCAATACTTTGCCATGTTAATTACACGATATTCATCATTTAAAATTCTTCAACAAATTATTTTTGATAGATAATTCATTTAAAATAAATATTAATTTACAAAAAAAAAGAAATTTTCAGCATTTATTTTATAAAATTTAAAAAAGAAAACGTTGAAGCAAAATTTAAAAAATGTAAAAAGCAGCAAGAAAGTATGCGAGTTAAACATATTGTACAATAAATAAATCACAATTAATAAACGTTCAAGGTTTGAGGCTTGCTATTGGCGGAGATAAGCCCAAAGATGCTGAGGAAGGAGTTCCACCATTAAATTGTCCACTCATAGAAAAAAGATAATGCCACCAATAAATTAACTTAAAAATTTAAAATAAATTTAATTCAAAAATTAAAAAATTTACATTGAAAAGTGTAAAAGTCAAAGGAAATATAACTATTGATAGCCTGAAAATATTTTAATTTAAAAATATATTCCATAAAAACAACAAACTTGTCAATACTTTCTGGTTGTACAACCGGCCAATTTTCCTCAGCTAACGACAAACCTTTTCCAAATGACATATAATGAGCATTACGACTTGAAGGCGAAATGATTGGTGAATGAAGCTGAAAATAAGAAAACAAGATAACGACAATTCATAAAAATTTAAAAAAACCTCAGGAAATGAAAAGTGATCACCGAAACTTGAACTATTTCCTGATTCACTTTTAGCATTAGAAACTCTCCTCAAATCTCTAGTTGCTTCACTTCTAGGCAAAATTAATTTTAATGGACGTTGTTCTTCTTCTTTAATTAATTTTGTTGTTCCATCAACACCTCCAGCACATTCACCATTTCCTTTATTTTTTGTACTACACCATTTTTTTCTTCTATTAAAGAGTAATGGACCTTAAAGAAAGGAAAATAAAAGTTTAAAAAATAAAAAAACAAACCTAAACTTGAGCAATTAGAAACCCGTCTTTGAAGTGCTACAGAACCATTTCGCATTGGCAATGCATGCAAACGAACACTACTGCATTGACTTGCAGGTGCATCAAATCTGACAAGTTCTGGAGGAGGTGCCATTGAAGCTCTTCTAGTGATGGCTTTTGCTTTAGCTTTTTTTGAATTTTGACATCTAAAAAATGAAATTAAAATATTTTATTTTATCTAAAAATTTTAAAACCTTGTGATATAACAGACAATGGCCAATTCAATCATCGTACCAAATACAAATGAAATACAGGATAACATCCAAACATCCATTGCTTTTACATAGCTAACTCTTGGCAAATTTTTGTGAATATTTCCAAACTAAATTTTTTTAAATCATTCACAATGTTAATTGTAAACCTGTAATGTTAGTGCTAACAAGGAAGAAACACCCACAGTTGTTCTAGCAGGCAATGCTTTGGGTTCCATACAAAAGCCGACCCAAGAAACAATCTAAATATCGAAAACAAAAAAATAGTCAAAAATTAAAAATAATACGATTGTTAAATAAGTGGGGACATAAGCCTGTAGAATATAAAAACCTGGAAGAATAAACATTTTACAATAAAAATATAGAAATTAAAACGCATACCATAACGACGTTTAAATGTAAACCCAACCTGAAATTTGATTAAATTTATATTTTTAGTTTTAAATATTTCTCACTTCTAATTGACTCCATCTTCCGTTTGGGTAAAGCAGTGTCCTCCCGGTTGGGTTAAATTGAATCATATCAAAATCAGGCAGAGTTATTTGCTAAAAATGTAGATTAAAATAAGAAAATTAAAAGATAGTAACCTTCATCAAAGTTATTGGTTTAGCCATCCAATGCAAGGTTACTTCTTCACTGTTATGGGAATATGATTCAAACAAAAGCACGCTAAAATTAAATAATGAAAAAAATTAATTCTTAAATTTCTCACCAATTTTGTGTATCAAAAGGAAAAGTACGAAGATCTATAAAAACATCAAAAATAAAACAAACCTCAAATATCTCAATAATTTCTAACCCACCTAGGTTACAGGGCGCTTTTACACTGAGCCGATGGTTTATCCAAACTGTCCCATTTTCATACAGGATAAACCTAAAATTTAAAAAAACTAAATTCTGGTTCAGGACCTTGCCCAAATCTGGACCTTGAGTCAAGGAAAAATCAAGGAACTCAGAAAGATTCTTTGATTGACTCTGGATCCAGATCCAGCTCGATTTCAAAAAAAATAAATATTTACATAATGTTGTCTGTAGGCGATGCATGCACTGATGTTTTCTTTGCATTTATTATACACTAAAAAAATTGAGAAATAATCTTCATTAAAAATTAACCAACCGTATTAGGTGTCCAAATATCTTTAAGGTAACGAGATTCCATTGTTATATTTCTGACACATTGACTACTTAAATTTAGAAAAGAAAGTGATGGATCATGCCAAAGTTGAGTAAACAAAATGTCAATTTCAAAATCTGCAGTAATTTCATTTAACGAGCCCATGTCTTGCACATGCATCTGAGAAAATACTTTTTTAATCGATCGACTAATTCAAAACTTTTTAGATCAAACAGACCTCAATTTGAACGTGCACACTTTCATCTTGTTCATCGCTTTCCGGCAATTTTTTTGTATAATTTCTAAAGAGTTCTGCAATTATTTTATCTTCTGACAGGGAACCTAAAAATAATTTTATTAGATTTTATTCAAATTTTAAATTTACCTGGACATTTTCTCCGTTTTGCAAATGCCTTTCTATGTGAGTAATCAGCCAATACAAGGATAATCAAAAGTTGCCAAGGCGGACTCATTTAAATTTTGAGTAGAAATTTATAAGAAATATTTAAACGTAAAAGAATAATTGAAAAAAATGAATTTTTTAATCGTTTCCTTAATTACTGAAAAAATAAAGAACAGATGAAAGAAAGAAAGAAAAAATATTTAATTGCAAACTATTTAGAAAATGCTTTTCAGCTGCTTATTCTTTTTTTATTTTCATGCAATTAATTATTCAAATAAGCACAAAAAGCGGTTTTTGTGCTTACTTGAATTGTCTACAATTAAGTTTTAAAGCAATGACTGAAGGAAAGAAAAAAAATTAATGAATAGAAAGGAATTAGGTATTTTAAAAAATAAGAAATTTAAAAGGAACCACAACAAAAAACCCCCTAAATTTTTTCAATAAAAAACTTATTTTCACTTTTTTATGTTAATGGTGGACCTTCAAGAAACGTCATTTTTCTAGCCTAATTTAACAGAAATATTATTTTTAACCTTTTCTACATTAATGCCCTCAGGTTTAAATAGACTATAAGCGGATAAATATTTTTATGTTAAAAGCAAAACAAAGTATAATGGAGGTATATAAATGTTCAAAAGGAAGCGGCGAAGCGGGAGAGAACAAGTTAGAGAACGGAGGACTATTGGCGCGGAACTAATAAGCGAAAATAGGAAAGTAAAAAGAAGGCAATAGTCCAGAAAGCTGTTGAAAAAAAATATTTTGGTCCACAAAGATAAATTAGAAAAATTTTTTCATAAAGTTAGGAGAAGTAAAAAGGAACGAATTTTTGTTTTTAAGCATAATGTAAGTGCTAAATATTTTTTGAAAGCAATTACAGTCGATGAACGAGAAGGGCTGCATGTAAAAAACAAAAAAATAAAAACAACATCCTTAAATATTTTATGTAATATTAGAGGGACAATAGGTTTTAATTTGAATATTAAACGCTCTAATATAAGCCCTGGGTTTATATTTTCCGATAGGTCTCCTTGAGTTGAGATGACTTCTAATAGAGTTGCAAAAAAATCTTTTATAAAGTCCTAAATTGTGTTAATCTTAAAAAAGATTAAATTTTAAGGTTTCATTTTTTAATTATACTTTTTATTATTTAATCTAGGAATACCTAAAATTAAAAAAATATTGTCTTGTTTCCGTTTCCTATCTTAACTTCAAAAATCCTTCTTTTGTCAAAAAAGTTATTTTAAATATTTCAACTACATATAAAACCTTATAAAATTAAATCTTTTCATAAACTTAATGGAATTTGCCTCAAATATAGAAAATAACAATAAGCTTGAAAAAATATTAATAAAAAGTGCCATAACACTCAAAATAGTATTATTCTAATAAAATATGGTCAAGTACATCATAACAAGAAAAGCATCAAATAACGGCGCGAAACAATTAGAGCTTTTATTTTTCCCCTTTCCCTGTTGCGAAAATGAGATTGAAAAAAGTCCCATTATTAAATCCCCCGCTTTTTAGAGTTTTAAAATGCCTGAGGAATAAATAAAGAAAAAATTAGTAAAGATTTTGGGTAAAAAACAAATAAAAAAATTCCAGATTTTTATAAAAATATTTAATTTTTATTTAGTTATTTTCCTCAATGTTTTTCTTTTTTTTAAAATTACTTTATAAAAAATTAATGAATAAACGAAAATTGAAAAGATGAGTTTTTAGAGGAACAATTCTCCCCATGGGAGAAGCAGTAAATTGGACCTTAAACTTTTTTTTTATTTTTAAAGCCAAAAGGGGGAATTGGAAAATAGTTTTAGATGTTTTTTTATTTATTTAATTATTGTTTTTTTATTGTTTTGCCCTATTTATCATTAAAAATGGAGAGAATGGAATGCACATAAATTGAGTAAACGTATCGGATTTTCTAAAATTTCTAACTTAAAAATAACATGATTAGAAAAATACATGTGTACAAAAATTGGATATATGAAAACAGAAGAATGGAATTAAAAAAAATAAAGCAGGAAAGCGACAAACGTTTTTTCTAATACTTTAAAAATATAAGAAATTAAGCGAATTAAAAAAATAGAATAGACATTCGAAAATCTTTTTAAAAAGTCGTTTATGATTTATGAAGCAATTATTGTCTGTTTGGTGTTTTTTTTTTGTTAGAATTTCTATTCTATTTTCCGCAATTAAATAATTCCCCTTTAAGAATGGAAATAAAAATATTAACAAAAAAACTTTAAACTGCTAAAATTTTGGCATTTTAGAAAAGGAACAAGGACATTTAAAAAAGCAAAAATAAGTGAATTAATAAAAAAAATTTCTTTAAATTTAAGCATTTTGGCAAGCTTTTTTTTTCGATCATCGACCCTTATATTAGCTTCATGTTACATACACGTTCGTTCACCAAAAAAGGGGGGGGGGGCAAAGCCGAATAAAGGTTTTTTGTTAGGTGTGATGGGGCTGAAACTTGAGAAGCAATTTCATTCCTAATAAATAAATTCATTCAAAGTGGAATTGGTCTCAATGCGGATGGTGGAATAAAAAGTAGCGACCTTTGGTGGTAGCATAAGACCGTTTGGCACGTTCAAATTGGCAGCAAGTCCCCTTCCAAAAAAATTTTCCCCCCTTTTCCTCCAACAATGATATGAAAATGAGTGTTAGTTTTGTGTACCTTTTGGCTTTAATTTCCCTTTACGACCAACGAATTCATGGCTGGATAAATTCATTCCCTTTAAAAGAATAAAGAACAGAAAATGACGATTTTTAAAATTTTTGTGTAGACATTTGAAGCAAAAAGTAAATTGAGGGGATTATTTTTTTAGAAAGTTGGAAAAATCTGAGAGGGGTTTTGTTAAAAGAATTTCTGCCTTTCATTAAATCACTATTAATTTATTTAACCTCAAGTCAAAAAACTCTAAGATTTATGTTTTATTTACTTTGGAAGAGTAATATTATGGGATATTTTTGTTAAATTATGTGCTAAATGGTCTATATTTTTTATGATTTTTATAAAACGGATAAAGAAAACATTTGCCATCATATTCCAAATGGGCTATTTTGATGTTAAAACACTAAAGATTAGTTCAATAAAAAATTTATATAGCCCCAAAAATAAACAAAAATTTAAAAATATAGGAATTTACAATTAATTTCTTTAAGTTAATACTAAAATTAGAATAAACGGGCTATTATATTTCTTAGATCATCGGAAAAAACCATGATGCCGATTCAAATGATGCGGAAATTTTTCCATTTTTAGACAAATTTTGGACAAAAATACTCAGGATCTTATAATGGAAAAAATAAATTTCATAATTACAATAGAAGCATATCCTCCCAAGCATGCATATTCCAAGAAAAAATTGTTTTAAGACAAATATGCTGAAGGAGAATATACCTCACCAAACGTCTCATTTTTGGCCAACTTTTGGATTGAATTAAAAGAAAATGGCTGTAAATACCACCATATGGGGTCGAAAATATTTAATTAAGTATTCTATTCTCGCGCCACATCCCTCCTTTCCCCCGAGTGAATGAATACAAGGAAAAGCAAGCACCCGATGTAACTAATAGTAAGTGTCAAAAACAATTTGTATGAAAGGCCGGCTACGCCAGAAAATTGGCATACGCGTAAAATAGCTGTTAAAAAGTAAGAGGATTTAATGTAGCAAAAGGCAACATAATAAGTTACTTCAAAGTCAAAAATATTTTTATTAAAATGAGTCTAAAATAATTTATTTTTACAAAGACTCGTGAAACAGACTTAAACTCCTTAAACAAAAATAATAAGAATAAATTTCATAAGCCAATAAAAAATACTGGGAGCATAAGGTCAATAATAGTTTAAGTTTCTTCCAATTATGTGCATTCTGAGCATTTCAAATTTTGATTGGTGGGTGATCACGTGTCTTAGGACGCCGGAAGAGTCTAACAATAAGATACATCTCTTAAGAATACCAAAAAAATCAAACTCACAATATATGACGCTCCGCTGGCCAAATCATGTAATGAATCCATCCTATAAATTCAAAAATTAATCAGCAAAAAATAAAATATTCAAACCTGGACTTTGCTGAATTCCAATACTACGCCACTCCGACTCAGACATAAGACGATTGTGTGGAACCAACTTAGCAACCTAAAATTTAAAAAACTTTTCACTTAAAATCATTAAATCCAACCTCTTTAGTCACGTGTACATGTCGATATTCGAATTCATCGTCCTCATACTTGCTCGAATAGTAAAACTCGTTAGCCATTTTGTATGTTTTAGTTATTCTCTAAAAACAAAATTAGAAATCAATATAAAGCCAAAAATTAAGGTAAACAATCGATAAAACAAAAAATATTAAACTGAAATATCACATTGATGTTTTTATTCTACTATAAAATGCATACAACATTAACAAGAAATTATATTATGAAATTTTTTAATATTTAATATCGTCAACTTTTAGCCTTTTTAATTTCAAAGCCAAGAAAGTCTTTATGACCGATTGAGTCCCAATTTTCCCCGTCCGTTATTTTTTCCATTTATTCACCGTTAAAGTTCTTTATTAACCCTTACTTTAAACAAAAGAAAGGAAGGCAAAAAATACAGGAGAAAAGAATCCTACTACTATATTAATTTGGAAGGAAAAATGCAAAAAGTAACGGCAAAAAATAACATTAAATATAAAATCTTTAGACGTAGTTCAATATGGAAAATCACCAATAACAAAATCCCTAAACAATAAAAGATAAATACCCCCATGTTTTAATATCCCACTTCCCGCCAAGAGTATAATAAATAACGTCAATTAATTACAAAACTTTAAATTTGCTTCAAAAGTTTCAATCATTGTCTTGAGATGCATTGAAAATTGGAAACTTTTGACACGCGTTCTCCCAGTTAATTTTTCCTTTTACGAGTTGAGCAACCAAATCTCCAACCTCAGTAACCTAAAAAATATTATAATTTTTATAGTACATTTTTATAACCTTAAGACGAATTTGTTGCATAGTGACACTATATCCTAAATATAAAAAAACATGTTAGTGAACAAACTCATTGTTCAAATTACGTAAAGTAACAGTCCATGGTTCGACCTCCGAATCAAAATCAACTGTCACACCAAATGGAATACCAATTTCATCAGTTCGCGCATACCGCCTTCCAATTGAGCCCATACTATCGTCCTGTAAAAACATCGATAATTCACATCCATAGAAAAGAATAAAATTACAATTTTTGAACTGATTTCCCGACTTGTAAGCTCTTCTCGAACTGCTTGAATTATTGGATCTAATCGTTTATTTGAACTTATAGGCAGAATCGAGCACTTTATAGGAGCTATACTTGGCGCCAATTCAAGATACTTAATTATTAAAATTTAGAAAATTGATTTTTACATAACGCCTACCGAACGCTTTTCATCACCTTCTCTTTGTCTAAATGAATGTTCCAAGACGGCATACATCACCCGACCAATACCAAATGAAGGCTCTATGACTGATGGAGTAACATCTTCCACGTGAACAGTTTTTAAATATTTCCTAACTTCAACATGCGTAGAGTCCAATTCGATTGTTTTATCATCAGAAATTTTGACAGAATATTTTCTTAAAATTAATCAATTTTTAGAAGTGAAGTTTAAAAGTAACCCATTGGTTTTAAGCGAATCCTCCAATTCATCAACTTGTTCTACAGATAAGTTCTTAAGTAAATCGATTATCTATGAGATAAAAATTTACTAGATCTAATTTAAAAATAACCTTCTTAGACTCATCCTTGAACAACTTTCCAATAGCGGCTTTATTAGGCACTGCTTCTACAACACCAACTTTTTTTGACTCGGCAAGTTTTTTCTCAGCAACTAATTTGACTCCAGTAGCTTTTGAATGTTGATGCAAATCATAACATGACCGATCAGCAATGCCAACACTTTCAATCCATCCGTGAGTAGTCAAACATTCAGCATCCCAACAATCCTAAAGTAAAATTAATCAATTAAACACATGAGAAAAATAAACCTTTGCATAATGTGCCATTTCATTAGATAAATGTTGGCGAAACCGTAATTTATCTGGAGATATACCAACAGTGAGAAGGAAAAGATGAGTACGAGCCATATAATATCCAAGAGTCTCATTGTCAACCATGCCGCTCGCCACTGCATCGCAAATTTTTACCTTAAGAAATATTGACGAAGTTGAAAAAATTATACCTTTTCTGTTCCTTTCCCATTCAACTGATTACACGCTGAGAATAGTGTCAATTCAACGTTGGCAACCTTCTCGAATTTTGGGTGATTCTTATCAGACGGATCGACAAAATGTTCAATCTCGCACATTGTAAATTCACGTACACGGACAAGTCCTTGCCTAGGCGAGATTTCATTTCGGAATCCAGTTCCAACTTGAGCAGCAGCAAAGGGAAGTCTACCCTATCATAGGAATAATATTCAAAATCGAGAAAAATATTTTTACCTGATTGAACTCCAGCAGTCTCTTGAAATTAATAAAAATTCCCTGCGCAGTCTCAGGCCGCAAAAATGCAGAAAAATCGCCTGTTGGTCCTATCTGAAATATTTTCTCGCTTAATTATATACGAGTTTAGAAAAGCAAACCTGTGTAGGAAACATTAAATTAAAAGATACAGGCTCAGTAACATCATTTCCAGTGAGCGGTGATTTGAAGTCATATTTCCGAATAGTTTCACCCAAGTCGGCACAACTCATTCCATCCAAACGAATAAGGACGTCTTCGAGTTCCTTCTTTATATTTTGAGGTGCTTTTTTGTCCTAAATTGTTTTCAAGTTTTAATGAGAGAATAAAAGTTAACAACCTTAATGATTGCTTCTGCATAATTTTTAATTAAATGATCTGCACGAAAACAGGCACCAGTCATCTTGTCTTTCACCTAAACAAACATTCAACTAAATTTGTATTAAAAGCAGACAAACCATCCAATCAACAAATCGATCAACATGTCCAGAAGCTCTAATTTCGATAAAATATTTAGAGAATTTATAATTAAGAAATTACTTCAGCACACTTTCCGGCGTTAAAGATGAACATTCAACTTCCAGCATGGCTTCCTCCAAAATAAAATGCGTCCTCCATAGCTGGATCATGTTTTGTTTAAGAGCACAACCCATCGGACCGTAATCATAGAGACCTAGAAATCGCATTATGTAATGTTAAGATTAAAATTTATACCTCCAACGCCTCCATAGATTGCAAAGCTTTGATCATAAAAGAAACGCCTTTTCAATAAATCCTCAAGCTTTAAACGATCGATAAGTGTATCGGAGTCTGGGATGTTAATTTGTTTTTTAGCCATAAGAGAACCACCAGCGTAGTCGGCAAGTTGTTTAGCCAATCTTTTTGCGAACTTTTTAGGTTGCTGATTTAAAAATTTTAAAGTAAGATGCATTAACTAACAAGAAGTGATAATTTAAGCGAATTACGCAAAATAATTCAAGTAATTTATAAGAAATAAAAATTTATGAAAAAGTATTATGAAATAGTTTAGAAAATTTATTTTAATAATTTAAAAGTGAAAATTAATATGAACAACAAAATTCAATCATCGGCTGCTTCTGTACTTTTTTCTGAATTTTTTCCATCATCGGAGGCATTACAAGAGAGTGAAGAGGTGCATGAAGAACCTGCAAACTTTTCCAAAGTAGCATCGTCGTCGATGTCCTCGGGTTCGGCCTAAATTATTATTTAAACAAAATTCCGACAAGTTTATAAGGAGAGAATACCTTGATTCCAGACTCCACGTTATCATCAGTTTTAGCCCTATCACTTGATGAGCAAGATGGAAGAGGAGATGGGGCATCTGGAGAGATAGAAACTGACGAGGGTCCACCGCTAGAAACTTCCATATCAATCAATTCAAGGTTGGCGTCAGGCAATTCTTGCTTAACCTCTTTAGTCGGAGGAGGCATCCCCAGCTCAGTTCGAACAATTTCCTCCATTCTTGAAATTAATACAGGTTCAATCCGCTTCATATGCTAAAATAGATGTACTATATAAAAATAATAAAATAAAAAATACATCGTTGAAAGCATGCCTCATAGAATTGTCAACAATTCTGCGCCTTTTTATTTCGTCTTTAACATAATCGCGCATAAAAGCAATCCTGTGCTTTTGTAAATCTGCATCTGATGAGGCTGCAAAACATTCCTCAATTATTTGTTTACAGTTATCGAAAAGCCATTGCATGTCATTCTAAAAAATAAAAAAGAGAAATTTAATAAAGACAAAAATAATACACTGTTAACGATACTGTCAACAAGATCCTTGCGATATTTATCAAATTCTCCAGACTTCTTCACTTGTTCGATGATTTTAACTGATATTCTTGAAGGGTTGTCACTTTCGTCAGAATGTGAACTCATAATAGGTTTAATTTCGAGAAATCTAAAAATCAATAAAAATTTTTAAAAATTTTAAAAAATTTTAGCAGGCTAAAGAGTTAGAAAATAATGAGAAAACGCGACAACGAAAGATTTTCGCGCCAAGAAAAATCTGACTTTTGAGTCTCAACAATTCCCACTTGTCAGTAATACAAATTAATGAGACTCGATTAGAGGTCGGCGCGGGACGGGATCCCGACGGGATTTTCCGGGATCCCGCTCCCGAAATCCCGGATTTTTTTATTTTCGGGAGCATTCGGGATCCGGGATTTTTTCGGGATTTATCCCTCGGGATCCCGTCCCGGCATCGGTTAGAAAATAAAATCCCGACTCGGGATCCCGGAAATTTTTTTATATTTTCGGGATTTTTATAATTTTCAAAATTTTCGCCTGCGGCGCTGAAAAAAAAGAAGAAATCTGGCTCCTCGTCCTCTCAAAATTCTCAAAATTTTCGCCTGCGGCGCTGAAAAAGGAAGAAATCTAGCTTAATAGGAAGAAAGAACCTATCCATGAGTTTATCCCCCGATATTCCCCTAGATCCCATCACTCAATTCCTCCATTTGAGGCTTTGATTTAAAACAAAGCTTTGATATGACAGATCTTTAGACTTTTCAGATCATATCGGAGGACTTATATGAGTATCGTCGATATAGTATTACTCCTAAGATCGGAGAGATTGATATTTTTTAAACAAAGCCATTCAAATGATAAAAAATACAAATTTAATTTCATTTACATATAAATTGCAGTATTTTGTTGCACATTATTTATAAAAAGTTTAAATTTTTTATTTTGAAAAAAATCCCGAATCCCGGTCGGGATCCCGGATAATTATTTTCGGGATTTTTGAAATTCGGGATTTTTTCGGGATTTATCCCTCGGGATCCCGTCCCGGCATCGGTTAAGAAAAAAAATCCCGACTCGGGATCCCGGAAATGCGATTTTGCCGACCTCTAGACTCGATATGTTCAACCTAAAATTTTTATTTTTGTTTCGTTTTATAATTCTGTTCGAAATCTGCTTAATTTTTAACGAGATTTATATTTTTTTCTTTTCAGTTATCTTATTGTAGAAGCTTGGAATTTATCTAACGATCTAATGGGTAAACGCAAATCTAAACGAAAGCCTCCGCCAAAAGTTAAAAATATTGTTGCTTTGGATACTCAGTTCAACTGTCCATTCTGTAATCACGAGAAGGTGTGTGAAGTTAAAATGTAGGTTTATTCATAGATACAATTTTTCAACTCTTTAAAACTTTGGTAATCCTTAAGATCATTGGTCCCTAGGAAAAAATGCTAAAAAGTGCTCTTTCGATATTTTGAAGGCTTGCCGGTAGGTAATCGAGTGTGCTGAGTCTGAATCTGAGCTTAGAATTTGTTTATTTCGAACCCGAACCCGGATTCGACCAAGTCGAATTCGGGTTAGAAATTTGAAACTATTAGACTAGTGCTATTTTGATGCGTCCCTTCAAGCTGAGTCGAATGATATCAAAATTAATGTGTTTCGACAACTTCAGACTGAGTTATGATCAATAAAGTACTCGCTTGGTTAGACTTCCGGATACAAATTAAGCACCATAACTTCGTTTAAACTAGTCAACTCAGCTCGAGGTGACGAGTCGGATTAAACATAAATTTTGAAATTTCGAATTTTTGCCCCATATTCGACTTGGTCGAATTCGGGTTCGGGGTTCGAAATAAACAAATTCTAAGCTCAGATTCAGACTCAGCACACTCGATTACCTACTGGCAAGCCTTAAAAATATCGAAAGAGCACTTTTTTAGCATTTTTTCCTAGGGACCAATGATCTTAAGGATTACCAAAACTTTTCAGGGATCGTGAACGTAATGTTGGCTTCATTCAGTGTCGTGTTTGTATGGAGGATTTTCAGGTTGAATTCACTCATTTTGTTAAGAAAAAACTGTTTAATATTCTCAATCTTCCAGTCGAACATAACTTCTCTTACTGAGCCGATTGATGTGTACAGTGATTGGATCGATGCGTGTGAAATGGCAAATCAGTAAGAATCTTTTATTCAACATCTAATCCGATAACATTCAAAAAATCAAACATTTATTTCCCAACCCTTCAGCTTATAATTTATGTTGATATTTTTAGTCAACAATTTCATGCAAATTTATTTAAGATAAAATTTTTTGATAATTTAAATTTCAAGTTTTTTTACTTTGAAAACCGAAACCCAAGTAGAGAAAAAATTAATTTAATTTTGAATTATATTTTGTTCTTAATTCCGATTAAAAAAATTAAATCGAATTTAAAAACACTAATGGTCCTCGTTCTCTTATTTATAAAGACATTAATGTGTTAAAATGATTTAACAAACAACCTGAGTTAATGGACATTTCTAAAAGTTGTTTTAAAAATGAAAAAAGCATTTTAATGTTTTCCCTTTCATTCTTTCTATTTTTTCCGGTGTTGCGATTTAGTTGTTCTGATTTAATTATTCACTTAAAATTTTTGAAAAAAATTGTTTTTCCCTTTATTTTGTGATAGTAGAACGAGGAACTCTTTCAAAAAACTAACCATAAATTACAAAGATTACTTTGTTCACAGTGTTAATTATAACACATTGACAGTTATTTTCTTTGCTTAAGCGCCATCTCCTTCCAAGTTGTTATCTTACCACCATTCACTCTTAAGCGCTGATATTGATTCCCTTTTCATTGGAAATTTGATTCCATTCCTAAAAAATAAATGCAACAAAAACAAATCTGAAAATGAAAGTTAAGCTAGAAAATTTTGATTCAAAAATTCACCAATGGAAATCTGTTGCGAAGGAGCCACTTCCGCTTAAAGCACACCAATTTGACCCAGAAAAATGCACACTTTCGGTTTGTTTTTTATCTTTATACGACAAATTAATTTTAATTTTGAGGTTCTTGACCAACGACTACTTCCCAGCAGGAGCGTTTACGTGCCCATAAGATCGCTTAATGATGGATTCGACGCAATCAAACAAATGAAGGTTGGTAGCTTAAAAATGGTTTAGAAGCTTAAATTCTGTTTTCAGGTCAGAGGTGCACCACTGATTGCTACTGTTGGAATGGTACATTTATTAATCTGATAAGAAATAATCTTTCAGCTGACTTTGTTAGTGGAGCAGGCTAGAAAGAACGTCATAGGGGATGTAGAAGGTTGTTTGAAGGAGTTGGAACAAAATTGCAGTTTTCTTCTGAGTGCTCGTCCTACCGCAATAAATCTCTCAAATGGATTTTCCGAACTTCGAGAATATGCAAAAGGATTGAAGGGAGCAGGAGTAATAAAATTGAAAATTGGGTTAGTAAAATAATTTTTTATTTATAAAAATCATCATTTTAAGTATTAGAAATTTTATCCTTGAGTGGCAAGCGAGAGAACGGATGGAAAATGATTTATTGTTAAGAAATTCAATTCATGCTGTTTTATCCGCAACAATGAACCTAGAAATCGACAATGGCGAAAAAAGAAAGCTTGTCGCAATAACGTCTTAATTTCTTAAGTTTAAAATAAACTAGTTTTTTTCAGTATTTGTAATACCGGACAGCTGGCCACTAGCTCTTTTGGAACTGCACTAGGTTTGAAAACGAGACTTAAATTATTTAGAATCCGTCTACTCAAGGTGTAATTCTGATGCTACATCGATTAGGCCATTTGAAGTTAGCATTGGTGCTCGAAACACGCCCTTACAACCAAGGATCTCGACTAACCTCTTATGAGCTTAAGAAAGGTGGTGTGCCATTCCTACTAATTGCTGACAGCGCGGTACGCCTTTCAAGATTCATTTAATACCCTTTTATAGGCAGCTGCTGCAATTCGGCACTTTAAAGTGGATGTTGCGCTAGCTGGTTTATTTTTATTGATATTCATTTATGATGGTATTTTAGGGGCAGATCAAGTAGCGTTGAATGGGGATACTGCGAACAAAATTGGCACTTATTCTCTTGCTATCTGTGCACACCATCATAAGATTCCTTTTTTTATCGTTACACCTGTGGCTTCAGTAAACACCAAGCTTGAAAGCGGAGATGGAATTCATATTGAGGAAAGGCCAAGCAAAGAGCTCACTCATTGGGCTGGTATTTTTATTTTGAAAGATTCTTCTTAATTTTTTATTTTAGGAGTAGCCCATTGTCCAACAAATTGTCCGGTGTGGAACCCAGCTTTTGACATAGCCCCAGGAAATCTGATCTCTGGTTTTCTTACTGATCGCGGAAATTTCTCACCCGATCAACTATTATCTATGTTCAGTGTAAATGGAGAATCGAATGGAGAATCAAAAGAAAATTAATTCTGCACATACATTACTATCAAAATTTATTCATGCATAACTCATTCATAAAAATGAAATTAAAGGGATATTAAAAATATTTAAGCACCCTCAAGATTTAAGAAATAGAAAACAGAGTACAATTTAAAATTTTTTAATATTGAGGAAGCAATAATAAGGGGTCTACAATATGATTAAGAATTTGAGGACAGGCCATTAAAATGATCATTGTGAGCAACGTATACAACGTCTGAATAGAATTCTTATTTTAAATCTATGAAACAAAAATGAAATAGCATTTAGAAAGCGGCAAAAATTTTTGAGAAAGTAAATAAACAACAAATCATGAAAATTTAAAAAATTAAATAGTAGAAGGGTGGAGGACAAACACTATTTATAGAAAAGTATTGATGGGATTACTCTATGAATGAGCGAATTGCTTAAACTTTTGGCCTTTCGTAGTTCATAGAATTAAATTTGAGCTTTTGCCACCTCCTATATAAAGTAAGAGAAAAACTGTTCCCCCAAATCCACTATTTTATTTGAAATGTTCGGAAATTTGAAAAAATTGAATTTTTCTCCAACAATTTAGACTTTCTATATTTAAGGAAAAGGGAGAACAGATTCAAAATTACTCCATTGGTTCCTCTTTACCAGAAGAATTACAACCAACAAGTGTACGGTCTGGAGCATTTCTAATACATTTCTAAGTTTTAGACAATAAAAAAATTAACCTTTACATTTTTCGAAATTGCCTTGGTCTGATCAGAGTCGGCTGCTCACTTTGCTCTAATAAGGACGGCGCCACCTAAAGTCATAAAATTAGAAAAATAAAGAAATCAAGTATACATATGTAAATCCAATAAAAGGATCAGCTGTAGGCGAAATATCGGCTGTAGGAGAATCGACCGGAGTCATTTTTGTAAATTTTGTATCAAAAAGTGAAGTGTCCTCATCGCTTGTAATATCTGGCTTAAATGGAGGTTCCAACTGAAAATTGTATTTTACTATGATTCTGTACATTAATAAAAATAAACCTCTCTTTTATAAACTCTTGACCAATTAGAAATATGATGACGAAAAAAGATATGTTGTTTGATTTCTTCCGAATCTGTTGGCCCAGCACCCTTTTTAATAATCGTTTAATTAAATAATTAGGGGAGATAACTGAGATAAATTGAGGAAGTGAAAGAAAAAATAATAGAATTTCATAAAGCAGCCATACATTTATTAAAGAATAGGTGGAACAAAATAGAGTGGATAGTGTTTTTTTTTATTTTAAAATTTTTTTAAAAAAACCATACCAATCGAGTGTCGACGTGCCTTTTTAATAATCGTTTAATTAAATCTTTCGCTTCTGTGCTCAAATAAGGTGGTAATGTAAGCCTTCCTTTTAAAATTCTATCAATAGTCTGAAATAATGCAATAAATTTGGACATATTGTTATTAAACATACCCTCTTCCTATTTTCTGCCGTGAACGGAGGACCACCAGTTAGCTAGGATAACAAAAATTTTAAACAGTTACATAAGTAAAAATACCATATCGAAAGTTAATGCTCCCAAACTCCACCAATCCACAGCCTTTCCGTGTCCAGTTCGCATCAAAATCTCTGGAGCCATGTACCTAAATAATCACACATTGATATTCTAAATACTAAAAATAAATAAACTTACTCTATAGTTCCACAAAAAGTGTGTGTTTTCTGGTCACCTTCAATAGCTTCTGAAAATTACATTTAAAAAAGATATTTAAATTTAGAAACAGAACCTTTGCAAAGACCAAAATCCGTTAATTTGACGTGCCCTTTACAATCAAGGAGAATGTTTTCGGGCTTAAGATCACGATAAATTATTCCCTGAATTTAAAACTAACTCCAAGAATTCTTTCACAAGATAACCTGTTTATGAAGATGTTCAAGAGCAACAACAATTTCTGCCAAGCTTAAATAAAAATAAAATTTGAAAAAAATAGAAAGACAAACTAAAATCCTGCAGTGTCCTCGAGAAAAATACCTTCCCGTTCAAGATGCATAAAAAGCTCACCGCCACTTAAATACTCCAAAATTAAATAAAGCTTCCCGCCAGTCTGGAAGGCGTATTGCAAATCGCAAATGAAAGGGCACTAAAAGTAAAATGAGCAAAATATTGAGTCAAAATCAAAACCTTAACAGCCTCTAAAATGTTTCTTTCAGCTTTGGTGTGTGCAGTATCTTTCTGATTACGAATTATTGTTGCCTTTTTAAGTACTTTCATCGCAAAAATTTTGTTTCGGTCTGTCCCTGAGACTTTCTTTACTTGAAAAACCTAAGGAAAGGAAAGAAATAAAAATAAATTATTATATCAACCTTTCCATATCCTCCTTTTCCTAATACCTTGAGCAATTGAAAGTCCTCTGGACCTACTTTAGTGTTAGGAGGATTGACAAGCTCGGCATGTTCACCAAGTTCTAAGGCTTCAACTTGTGGGTCATTTCTTTAAAATTGATAAAATTTAGTTGTAGTTTTTTTAAATACATACATATAAGATGACGAAGGAGGTGGAGTTGAAATTTCTCCCTTAAAATAAAATTAACAAAAAAAATCTTTTTCAAAATCTTACATCAGCAACGTCTACATATTCATCATCATCATCCATATCTGAAAATTCGCCAACAGGTGTTAAATGATTGTGATCAGTAAGCTCCAATTCGAAAACGCCAGCCATTGCTATTTGACCAAAATTGGTAAAATATGAAAACTTTAATCAATTAGACAATAATTTCGAGTTGATAATGAATCTTAATAAAGAAAAAACAGGATTTTCGACGAAGAATTTTGGATTTTTGAAATCAGTTGTGAAAAAATGCATTTTTGTCCAAAAATTTTTCTATTAATCGACAAAATAACAACAAATCGACACTTTAACATTATCCAAGATGAAAGTTAACAGAATTAATTCTGTATTGTTAGCGTAAATTATTAGTTTAAATATAGTTGGCGTCATTTTTTTCTAAATTCTGGATTTTCATCGATTTTTGTTAATCTCCGGAGATTACGTTTTCTTGTTATTTTTTCCGGCTGTACTTTAGTACGTGGGTGCAGGCTTTAATTTACAAATGTTATACCATTCGAAAGAGCTCGTCGAGCTGAGTCGAATGCCACCAAAATTAGATCTAGGAAAAATTTCTGGACCGAGATATAGGTCCCTAAAGTTTGAAAAACCATAGGGGGGACCAAGCACTTTTTTGGGGTGAAAAATTCGAAAATGCAAATTATACCTCGTTCGAAAGAGCTCATCGAGCTGAGTCGAAAGACACCAAAATCAACAAAATCCGACTTGATTGGACAAAGTTCTGATCTTTTCTTTTAGCTCCTTACCTATGGCATCTGTGGAGATTTTTGCTGATACAGAGGCTCCAAATACGTCCAGAACAAGGGAGATAAGAATAGGTTTATGTTACGAGCCCAGACCCATCGCCCGTAGACTCCCCGCGAGGCGCGTGCCGCAAAACCCCGCGCGAAGCGCGGGGTTTTGCACAAGCGCCTCGCCGACGCCCCATAGGTTTAGGTTCTTTGTTTTTTTGTGTCATAACTTTTTCTAATCTTGTTTAATCATGGTGATTTTGGTCTCATTCGAAACAGGCTCGTCGAGCTCTTTCGAATGAGGTATTATTTGTATAAAAAATTTTTTATTCCAAAAATCGCCCCTTTGTATCTTAGGTTTTTAGGGGGCTTATATCTCGGTCCAATCAAGTCGGATTTCGTTGATTTTGGTGTCTTTCGACTCAGCTCGATGAGCTCTTTCGAACGAGGTATAATTTGCATTTTCGAATTTTTCACCCCAAAAAAGTGCTTGGTCCCCCCTATGGTTTTTCAAACTTTAGGGACCTATATCTCGGTCCAGAAATTTTTCCTAGATCTAATTTTGGTGGCATTCGACTCAGCTCGACGAGCTCTTTCGAATGGTATAACATTTGTAAATTAAAGCCTGCACCCACGTACTAAAGTGACCCCTTTTTTCCATTTATCTCATCTGTTTTTATTTATTTCATCTGTTTTTTTTTAATTTTTATTCGTTTATCGTTTAACCCTTGCCTGCGAGCGCGCAAAAATAAAAAATAAATTTTTAAAATTTTGTTGAAAATTTTCTTATTTTTCAAATTAAAGGCCTGTTCTTCTGCTGCCTTGGTGCGTGTGCTCTACAAGTTGGCTTCATCTAAACGGTTATTTTTTCCCTAGTTTATATTAAATTTTTAATTTAAAAATAAATCTTTTATTTTTATTATGTTGTCTCCTGTGGCGTCCTTTAAAGAATATGCTGTTGGTAACTGGTGCCGGTTTTTTTTCTTCATGGTGGCGGTTTTTTTTAATTTTTAAAATTAAACTAGTTTTAATTTTTAAAATTTTACTTTGGTGTCTTAGATGGTGGTGCATTGTGGCTTGCATTGATGACTTGGTGGTGCTTTGGTGGCTCGCAGTGATGACTTGGTGGTGCTTTGGTGGCTTGCAGTGATTGCTTGGTGGTGGCGCTTCTACAGTATGGTTTGTTTAAATAAAAATTGAGGAGGGAGGGTGGGTATTTTTTTAAGCTAGTTTTTCTAGTTGCCTGGCTGCTCTTGTTGCTAGTGCTCTTGATGGTTGTTGGCTTGCTTCTGTGGTTTGGTGGCATGTTTGTTGGTTGGTGGCTTGCTTCTACGGTGTGGTTTTTGTTTAAATAAAAATTGAGGGAGGGTGGGCGGGTATTTTTTAAGCTAGTTTCTCTGCTGGCACGGTTGCTCTTGCTGGTTTGGATGGATTGCTCTTCATGTTCTTCCTCAACAGCTTCTGGTTCTTCCTCATCAACTTATGGCCTGGTAAATCTTAAGATTTTTTAAATGAAAAATCGCTTGCTTAAAAATACGCACGCGAACGACCCTATCTTTTCTCATTTTTGTTCTATTGTCCTTGTTTTTTTCTTGTCCTTGTTCTTTTCTCAATTTTCTTGTCCTTGTTCTTTTCTCAATTTTAAGAAATCAACATGTTTCATGAATGTGTAAGAACAAATCAGAATTTGCTTCAATGGATGAAAAGCAGGTTATTTCAATTATGTGGGAGTCAGGGTGAAACCCAACGGAAGGGGGTCTTATTGGATTTTTAGAAATATTTCTGTGTGGTGCATTTTTAAATTTTATTTTTGGCATTCTGTTTATTGACAATTCATCCCATTAAATTTTTATTTTCCATCTGAGTCTTAAGTATTTGAGTCTTAACTTATCTTGCTGATATTATAACAAGTTTTATCACATCTATTTGATTATTTTTTGTGACATTTTCTTTTTGAAAATTTTAAATTGTTATTTTTTTTCAGGCAAGATTGTGCCACTTTTTATTTAAGAATGCATCAATTTTTACGCGATCGCTGGATCCTTCCAACATTACCTCATCATTCAAGCTAATTTTTTCAAAAAATTCAATTATAATAAGTTACCAGGTTTTAATCGTAATAAAATATTGTAATAGAGATTTTCCTTTATTCCCTTTTCTGTCTCATGCCTCTCCCTTATCATATTTTTAATGACTAATGGAACGACTTTTAGGAAATTATGACCTGTTCCTTCTGAAACTCAAATGTTCCGAATTTTACTGATAAAACAATTGTTAAAATATTAATGATAGGAAGGGGGTTTCCTATAAATTCTTATCTTTCTATTTTAGCAATCGTATGGGACGACCACAATGAGCAAAGAAGCAGTGATGTCGATAACAGCTACGGAGAATGGTACAAATCGATTTTCTACTTCTCCATTAAATATGTTCGATGGCGAAAATGTCAATTATTTAAATTTTTCATTTAAGGGATAATTTTGTAATTAATTCTGGTGCTTCTACTTCCTTTGATCAAATGCCTCCACCTCAAACCTCTATGCCTTCGAATTTACCTACAACAATAATGGCTAACGGCAATTCAGATGCTTTTCATTGCCACAATAGATTTGAGAATGAGCCAATTGCTAATGAAACAAGCAAGCGTGCTACTAGAGTGCTGTGGTTGTCAATTGGAGTTTGCTTATTGTTTATGGTATTTTAAAAATTTTGCAAGTTCCTTTCTTTTAAAAATTTCTGCTTTTAGATTTGTGAAGTTATTGGCGGTATATGGGCTCAGTCACTAGCTGTTTGTTGTTTCTAAATATAGTCAATGTTCATTTTAGTTTTTAGATCATTACTGACGCTGCGCATCTTTTAACGGATCTAGCGAGCATGCTAATTTCATTATTTTCAATTTATATTGCAAGCCGTCCCGCTTCACAAAGAATGAGTTTTGGATGGCATAGAGCAGGTTTTAATTCTCATGGATGATAGTCATTTTTTATCTTTAGAAGTGTTTGGCGCCTTCGTATCAATATGCCTTATTTGGGTTGTTACAGGAATTTTAGGTATATTTATACTTTTCGCCTTGTATATTTTTTATTTAGTCTATCTAGCAATTGACCGAATGATTTCAGGAAACTATGATATTGATGCTACTATAATGAGTATAACTGCTGCAATTGGAGTAGGAGTAAATTTCATGTAAATTTTTTAAAAAATCAAATTATTAAAATTTATTTAATAGAATGGGTTTTTTGCTTTATTTTGGTGGGCATTCTCACTCACACAACGGAACAACACACGCTCACGAAAATGGTGGGAGACGTAGAAATGAGATTGATTCTGAGTATTCGAATGTTGACCCTAATTTTTCCGAGGAGGATGAAAGATTTCCTCTCGTTCAACCAAACAACAACGACGAAACAAAATTACATTCTGCCAATCAAGCAAATATTAATGTGCGTGCTGCCTTTATTCATGTTTTAGGTTGATTTTTTATTCAATTCATTCTGAAAAATTTTCTTTTAGGTGATCTTATACAAAGCTGCGGGGTACTTTTCGCCGGTCTAATGATCTTCTGGAAGGTTTTTAAAGCAGCTGTCTTTAATAATTTATTCATTTTTAGCCAAGTTTACAAATACTTGATCCAATATGCACGCTGGTTTTTGCAATAATTGTTCTTAGGTATTTTTTAGCATGAAATTAACAAAATAAATTTTACAGCACAACAATTTACATTGTCCGTGATGCGCTTGTTGTTTTGTTGGAAGGTATATATTATACATACTCTAATTGAAAAATCACGATTTTATTTTAGGCCGACCCTCTAATATCGATTTTAGATTGGTTTTTGATGCATTGGAAAGGATTGATGGGGTTAGAATTTATAAGTTTACAAATAATTTTAAAATAAATTCGATTTAAGGTCAAAAAAGTGCATGATCTTAGAATTTGGGCATTAACCATGAATAAAGGTAGATTTTACTGATTTATTAATTTGCTAATAATTTCTATATTAGTGGCAATATCTGTTCATTTGGAAATTGATCCAAGCGCTGATTCACAAAAAATACTGAAAGCAACAACAACAATGCTTAGACGAGATTTTAATGTTCATGAATCAACTGTGCAGATTGAAGGTTATAAACCTGAAATGGAGAATTGTCATCAATGTGTTATCCCTCCAAAATAAAAATTCTTTGTGACATCATTTGTTTCAATTATTTTCCTTATTTTGTGTTATGATTTTATTTGATATTTTACTGGTTCCGTTTATTTGCTTTTATTTATTTTTTGTCCAAAGATCGCCTTAAATTGATTCGAGCACTTATTTGTAATTTTATTATGTATAAATTCCAATTTGTTATTTAATTTTGAATATTTTCTAACAATAGCAATAAATTTTTTGTTAATTGTAGTACCAGTACACGACGATTTTGATATTTATCTATTTTATATTTCTCATGTATCCTAATTAGAAATTATTTCATTTATTTACCAGTACACGATGGCTTCAAATAATTTAAAGAAGTTTTACGAATTTGCACGGAAAATCGTTTGCGTTGGCCGAAATTATCGAGAACATGCCTTGGAATTGTATGATTTTTAAGACAATATTTCGTTAACTTTTTTATTGACAGAAACAATCCTATTCCTGAAAAACCACTCATTTTTGCTAAAACGGTCAACGCCTTTGTTCTTGATGGTGGTAAAATTAAAGCACCTGCTGATTGTTTATGCCTACATCATGAGGTTTTGTTTTTTAATATTCGAGATAATTTTCGTATAGTTAGAGTTGGGCGTTGTTATCTCTGAAAATGCTCGGAAAATATCAAAGGAAAAGGCTTTCGACTATATTGGTGGTTACACAATTGCCCTGGATATGACGGCCAGAGATATACAAGATGATCTGAAAAAAGCGGGACATCCTTGGTACCTCGCAAAATCATTTGATTCTTCTTGTCCAATTGGAGAGTATATTGATAAGAAGAAAATAACGGATCCTCATAATTTAGAAATATATTGTTCAGGTTGGTTACTTTTTTATTGGATTCTTTTTTTATATTTTTATTCTTAAGTTAATGGTCAAGTTCGTCAAAAGTCAAAGACTGATTGTATGATTTTCAACATACCGACACTTTTGGAGTACATAACTCGTACTATTACTCTGCAACCGGGTAAGGGTTTTTGCAAAGGCTTTTCAAGATTTATTAATAGGTGATCTCGTACTCACTGGTACTCCGTCAGGCGTTTCTCAATGTGTATCTGGCGATAAACTTGTAATTGGAATAAGTGGAATAACAGAAGCGTCGTTCGAAATTGAGTAAAATTTAGGGTATATCTTTAAAATTTATACATATTAATAGATATTTATAATTGTAAAATGTATTCTTTTTTCATGTACTTATGTGCCAATTTAATTTTTCACTTATAAAAATTTTATGCTCATAAATCTGATTATAATTTTCAAGTTTCATTCGACTTGTTTAAGACAAGTTATATTTTACCTTTTTCGCTATTTTACATACTCCGTAATTTGACATTCAAAATTTTCTTGATCAAAACGATGCCAGAAACTAGGAAGCCGCGGAAGCGAGGGCTTGAGATTAGAGCGGAAAAAGATAAGGTATGAGTTTTTATTTAATTGTAATTGACGTATGTTTTCCAGGAAAAACGTGAAAGAAGGAAGAAGCGAGAAGAAGAGCGTGAGAAGCATGGAGAGGAGGCTGTCCCGAAACAAGTTCCGAAAACCATTGAGAGTATGCAAGAACCCGATGAAACATATGTATATTCAGATGATGAAGAGGTTATTAATCAAATGTAAATGATTAGAGATTATTTTTGAGGTTCTTGACGATCTTGTAAATGATGAAATGAGCGAACATTTTAAAAGCGAGTTGGTCCCGAAAGTCCTTGTTACAACTTCGCCTAGAGCAAAACTCGTAGTCTATTTTTAATTATTACTTTTATAAATTAATCTTTAGCGAACGTGGAAGCTGTGCTTTGAGCTTAAGAAGTGTATACCAGGCGTGGAAATTTATTCGCGAAAAAATGTAGCCATGAAGAGAGTTGTTAAGCAGGCAATTGAACACAAGTTTACTGACATCATTGTAAAATAATTTTTTTTATTAACTTTTGATTAACGTTTAGGTTGTACATGAAGATCGTAAAAGGCCAAATGGAATTGCTCTCATTCACCTTCCTGAAGGACCAACGGCTTATTTCAAAATAAATTCGCTGAAGTATACAAAAGAAATTAAGGTGAATGAAAGAAAAGGTTTAATAAATCTAACATAATCTCTTTAAGGATGCCGGTGAATCAACGGACCATTATCCCGAGATAATTCTTAACAACTTCCGCACAAGAGTAGGAAAAACAATTTCTCGGATGTTCGAATGTCTTTTTCCACAAAAACCTGACTTCATCGGCAGAAGAGTTATTACTTTGCATAATCAGCGAGATTACGTCTTCTTTAGACACCATCGGTATAATAATCTACTTTATGTTTAAAGAATTTTGTAAAACTCAAAAAACAATTATCAATTTCTGAATCTAATATCTTCTCTAATTTCTAGATATGAATTCAAAAAAGAAGGGACGAAGGCAGCACTCCACGAATTAGGACCTAGAATCACCTTGAGGCTTAAATGGCTGCAGAAAGGAGCATATGATACTCGTAGTGGGGAATACGAATGGGTTCTGAAGGTAACTTTAATTTCGAAAACATCTATCACAAATTAAATTCCAGCGACATGAAATGGAGAAAAGTCGTAGAAAATTCATCTTATGTTCGGCAGATCCGAGGAAGCAAAAATCTAAAGAAACAGTGGGTTCAGAGGTCGATTAAAAATTTAGAAACGTTAAAAGGGTTCATTTGTTTATTGAATAAAAATTGATTTTAAAGTATACGTCAACAAAAATAGTTCCATGCGGTTGTATTAAGGATAAACGATGAAACAACAAAATAAAATCGGAAGGGAAAGAAGAGATCAAAATGTAGGTAGTGCCGGTTTTATTTGACTTCTCAACTTCCATCTTCCTTGGGATTGTTTCATAAAATAAAGAACGAGAAACGAAGATTCTGGGTTAAATATTTTGCATTCAATAAAATCTCAGAGTACTAAAATCCCAGAATCTTCGTATGAGAATATAATATGTGTGGGAGAACAGGAGAACACGGCAGACAAATCAAATCATTTAAAAATTTCTCCTCAATCAATGGGCTCCGAGTGCAGGGAACTGATCACTTTCTAACATAAATCCATCCTGAGCAGATTTGCCTTGCAGACGCCTTGAAGAACCAGCACCACCTTTAATAAAAATTTAAAAAGTTAGAGATTACAAGGGATGAATGAGCTCACCATAGTTGTTCCGAAATCCGCTACGAGGCGCAGATCCACGAGGACCGCCTTTCTGGTTCTGCCGATCACCACCGCCATATGCGCGTCCATCCCCACCAAAGTCCTGACGAACGAATGTAGAGCGCTTATCCGCAAATGCAAGGTCAACAGAAATAATCTTCTCACGTTTCTCCTTCTAAAATCAAAAAGGGAAATTAAAATTGATTACTTAAGATTTACATGCTGAGCGATCTCGTCGTCCTCTTGCTTCTTTCCTCCCTCTGCCGATTTCTTATCCTTCTTAAGCGGAACCAACTTTTGATAAATCTTCTCATCAGCTCCTTCGCCTGCCTGTCGAGTCTTGAACTGAACGGCTTCCAAAGACTTTTGGTTAAGCTCAGCTTTCCATTCTTCATAAGTTTTTCCGCGAGGAACTTGTTCTTCAGGCGCAACATCTTCGTTCTTCTTAAAATTTATAGGAATTAAAGATTTTGGTCAATACCTTTTCTTCATCCTTAGGAACATCGTTCTCAACATTTTCAGCATTCTCCTTCTGATCGCCATCAATTTTCTCATTCGGAGCGAAAGCATCTTGGACCGGCTTATCCTCAGTTATTTCAAAAGCATTCTTCTCATCTTCTGAAAATACTTCTTATATTTAAAAGATAAAAGTAGATACTGTTTTCTTCCTTGATTTCATTTACTCGCGGACGACGCTGTCCACCTTGGCGGAAGTTACGATCACGGAAGCCACCATCGTTTCCATCACGTCCACCACCACCAACTCCGCGTTGAGGACCACCCCTCTTTGGTGGACGCTCACCATCAGGACCACTTTTAACTTCACGATCACGTCTCTGACCACCATCATTACGAGGCGGACGACCATTAAGGCGCTTTTCAGTAAAACCATCAGTACCTGTACCATCTCCTTAATATTGATGATTTTATTCGAATATAACGTTTTAAAATTGATAAATACTCTGTGAATTTGGAGGACGACGCTGTTGCGGACGATTCTCAATCCATTTTGTTCCTTGATCATTACGCGGCTCACGATTATTTGTCCCACTTCGCTCACCAGGCACGAATCGAACCGTTTGTCTTTGCGGTTGATCAGCTCCATCTTTCTTCTCAACGACTGGCTTAGCAACATCCTTAGCGACCAAAGTTTTCGCAGAAACCAGAGGTTTTGGAATTTTCTTATGAGGAACAGCGGCCGCTTTCTTCTTTTCTTCCTCTGCTTTTGTCAAAGTTTCCTCCGGATCACTAACGTCCTCTATAAAATAAAATTAGAAAATAAAATTTATGTTAATGTACCATCCAAAAAAGCGAATTTGTTGTGTGTTTGAACTCCGTATTCCATTCTGAACTTAGTGGTAAATCAAAATATAGCCATTAAATATCAAAATATTTATAAAAACATTCAAATCCTGAAATAAAAAACAGCGTTAAAGGCATAGAATCAAACTTAAAACATAAAAAACCTAAAAGTAATTTAAGAGATCTTATTACGAATCGAATTGACAAGTCGAAAATATATTTCGAGAATTGATAAAGTAAAAATTACCAATTTGAAATTAAGCACTTTTTTGCTGCTGCGCCCCAGTTTGTCACCATCCCATTTGTCCACCCCTATTCGTCCCACTCTGTGATTTTTTCAGTTATTTTTTTTCAGTCTATTTAGCTGTTGTAAACTTTAGCTTATATCAATGAATAAACTTAATCGGATTTGTGTGACATCTTTGCTTACCAATTATCGATGTTTACAACAAATCAGGAATTCCTACAATTATCCAATAACATTTGAAAGTTTGTTTTCTTAAACCGTTTTTAATTTTCATTTTACTATTTCAGAAGTAGTTTTTCCGCCTGATGGAAAATTTCAGTTACCTGCAATGCCACCTGAACCCGTTTATGATGAAGCACTTGGCGAGGTTAAGAAAAAACTGAATAGGCGTATGATTGAGGCGAGAGGTTATGAACCTATACATACGGAGGTATATAATTATTCAATTAAGTTCTAAATAATTTTAATTTGGATAATTATTTGTGGTTTCCTTATATGATCGTTTTTTTTAGTTGATTCACAAACAATTTGGACTTGCTGCTATCAGTGGTGGCTTAATAACTGGTGCTGATTTTGCGTACCTTCAAGTGAGTTTTAATCTCTTCGCTATTTGCTATTAACATCTTTTCTAAAATTTCCAAATTTTCTCAAGGAGCATGTCAACAAATTGCTAAAGAAAAATCAATTTGCAGTTTGGCGTGTTGATGCCCCATGGTATTTATTTTTTATTTTAAATTTAAATCTATCCCAAAATAGGTTACCACGAACTCGGCGTTTAAGAGGCACAAAGCGCGGTGGTGGGAAAGGCCCTATCCATCATTTCGAGACTCCTGTTCGTGCAGGCCGTATAATTCTTGAAGTTGGTGGTTACATACTCGAAGCTGAGGTTTTTATTTTTTAAATAATCTAATATATTTACCGTTAGGCTCGTGCAATATTAATGACTTGTCTGCAGCGTTTCCCATTTCCTATTGAATTTGTTAGCGATGAACTATTGCAAAGAAGACGAGATGTTGAAGTTAAAATAAAAGAACAAAATGAAAATAAATTCGATTGGGACACTATGATTAAGTACAACATGCAGGTTCAAAATATTTTTCCTTTCCTAGTTTCTTTCTTGTTTTAGGGTTGTCAATATTGGCTTTCTCCTTATGATGTTATTTGGAAATGCAAATACAAATAGAATATTCAGTATCAATCTTTAGTTTTTTTGTTATTATTTTTTTTTTGCAAAAATGTCATAAATCTTAAGAACGATTTTGCAGAAAGCTATATATTTAGCATGTATTTAAATAATTCTAAATCTTGTATTCGGCTTTAATTTTGTGTCTTATTGTTAACCATGTTAATCTTGCAATTTTCTTCTGATGATCGAATTTAACATTTCCTGATGCATATTTTTGGAGAGGAGGAGGTTGTCAAATAATTATTATATTTAAAATCATTGGTGGATAGGTTTAAGATTAGATTTAAGATCATTTTTTGTCCACAAAATTCCCTAGCTTTATTTCAGGTGCTCTCTATTCCCTTTCATGTTGTGATTTTTATGTTGACTGGTTGTCCAATGTTAGCTTTTGTTTTATGCCTTTCAACTTCTATTCTTTTTCATTATGAAATGGTGAGTTTAAAAAAGTTTATGCTTATAATTTTTTGTTTATATTAGGCTGTATCAACACATTGTGGAGTCCCAAATTGGCTACCGTCACTCTCGGCCGTTGTAGCCTATGCGCCTGAACGTTATATTTGGCGATTTCTTCTTGGAATCTCATGCACGCCACGTCTTGCAATGGCCTTTGCTTTCAGGTTTGATTTATTATAAATTGAAATATCTGAAAATAATCTCCACAGAAACTACTTAATCAGCTCTAGCCTGTGGCCTCTTCCGCTATTAAGCAGATTCCGCTGGTCTTGTCATCTTGCCTGTGCACTCAATGCGAGTCTAACAAATGTTATTGCAAATTTAAACATTTTCTTATTCAGGTTTTCGAGATTGTGTCACTTACCCTTCTTGCAATGATTTCTTCGGTTGAAGACCATTGTAAGTAAAAAACTAAATTTAATATCTTTTGGTTATGTTCTTTGTATAATCTTTTCTTTTTCCAGTTTTACATATGCTTTTGTTCAACGCATTTGTTATATGTGGCACTTTACATATGGTGATTGCCACTTGGCTTTTTGACCTATCTGGTAGAAGACGTTCCAGCAAAATTGTAATTTTTTTGGAATAAAAGTAAAACTGAAAATACTATATCCCTTATCTTCACAGGGCGAAATCTCGTTCCAAACCAAAGCATTTTGCTGCATTGGACAAATTATCTCTTTGATCTTTGCTCTCTACTTTTTTTATAGACATAATAGTTACTGCGAACCTGGAATGTATACACTTTTTGCGTTGGCTGAATATTCTCTGATTTTGTTCAACGGACTCTTTCACACAACGATTTATTATGAATTTCAATCAAGAGTACTCTCGCTTGTAACGGCTGCTTTGAAGGCGAATTACTATTTGTTATCTTCGCATGATTATAGTGAGAAGCGTGGTACTTAATGGCAAGGGTTTTTGATTTTACATTTTTAAAAATTTAATATTATATGTATATATGTACATTTTTGTTCTGTTTATTAAAACACTTCTATGTATCAAATTCGTCTTTTAACATTTATTAGGATTTTCTTTAAAAATAGATTATTTTTTAAAAGTTAGGTGGTTATTTTTTATTTTCGAATTATGAGACAGTAGTGGGAGGATTATTAACTTTCTTACTCAATGAGTGTTTCGTTTGAAGGGATTATAGTACATATAAAGATGACCTTTAACAATGACTTATGGCGACAGCTGTCACAGGAATTAGTTTTTTTTGTTCTTTAGGTTAAATCTAGAGTGGCTTAATGATCAATGAATTTATCTTTTTTTTGCAAAAATAAGTTAAATTTATTTTTTCATGTCCTTCTAATTCCTTCAACACAGTTTATTCCCCATATGATGAAAAGGATTCCCTGACCACAAAATTTGTATTTCTTAGCTTGGAAAGAATACTTGTCCTTAAATTAGATTATTTTTGCCGTTTTATTTTAACAATGTTTAGATTATATCTTTTACACAATTTTTACAATGTTTTTTTCTGTCAATTTTATCCTGCATAAAAATATAATACATAAATTAGAAAATCGTAAAATTAAATTTTATTAATTTTTCACTATCACAAATTTTACTATTTTTTTTTCAAGATAATTTTCAGGGCCATTTTATTTAACTTGTACATATTTAGGACAATATTTAATCCACATGGGAGTCTGCAATGAGAAGAGTGAGGAAAGATTGCAAATTTACCATAGATGAAAATTATAGCAGCATAAAAACTCTAACATCAATTTTAATACTTGCAAATTTTGTTGGTCAAATTTATTCGACAGTTGTGCCATCAGCATTTCCTCAGCAAAATCATGATCAAGCAGTTGGAGAGAACATGGAATTGGTTGGTGAAACCGAGACAGACTTCCGTAGGTTATTTTATTTTTACTTTGAATTAGTGGCCAATCCGTTTACTTACCGATTATGCGCTGTTGCGAGGGAGAAGAGTGAGGCGGCGTTTCATTTGTTTGCGCAGGCTTATATTTAAAAAATTGACTGGGCCGATCGTTGTTACTTGTTTTGATGTGAGACTTCAATTTTTCACGACGTATTAAGAAATCCTATCGATTAAAAATAGTCAATTTCATTTCACTTGATGTAAAAAGCTAAAATTTTAGTTTTAGAATTTCCTTGTTGATTTTTCTCATTACTGGTTCCCATTCTTTCATTAAAATTAATTCCAACTCCTCAAAGAAAAGTGGCGATAATCCGCCGTATCCTTTGCCTTCATGCACATGTTCTGCATCTTCTAGATCAACACAAATAGAATCTCCGCAACCTTTAACAGTTAGTGATCAACGCCTTACTATGAGTAATGCCGCTTCGTCTTCAAATACAAGCCAACTTTGCCCTGCTGAAATTAGACAGGTTTCTTCTACAATCGGGCACCATCAACAAAAACACGTTAATATTCCTGTAACTACTGTGATAAGGGCAGTGCCTCATCAACCTCGTCCTCTTCCCTCAAGTGCAATCTCACCTTATTCTTTATCACAATCATTTTCTCTTCAACCACTTCTTCAAGGCTCAGAATCTTTAGTACTTGATAGTCCGGCAGTTAAAACGAGTCATAATCGTATTCATCAGAATATAGTTGGAACTTCCTCTTCATTTACCTCCTCTTCTATAAAATGCTCTTTGGAAGGTGTTGGATATATGACTACGAATGCAAAATTACTTCCGCCTTCAACGGAACAGAACGGAAACGGTATATTACCTTCAGCAGAGCAGCAACGAGAAAAAGAACAACAAGAACAAACAAACAACGGACTACAAGAACAGGAAGAAATCCTCAACAATGCAAAAATATTAAGTGGCGGAGTATCGTTAAACAGCGCACCAGCAAATGTGCAACCAGAGGCAATAGTTATTCCTGCCAATTCTCTACAGGGGGAAGATTGCCCTTTTTGCCGTTCATTGGACTGCGAAATCATGTAGATTATTATTTGAAATAATTTTACATGACCTTTGTTGTTTAGATTTGCTTTACTTTTTACTCTCATCGTTGGTTTAATCCTCCTTTTTATCCTTGTATTTTGGCTGCGTGGTGTTTTCAAATATCAAAAGTAAATACGCTTGATTTTATTTTCCTTTATTCGAAAATGTATTTCTCCCATTATTAATTGAGATGTTGTGCGAGAAAGTTTTTATGACAAAACGTATATAATAAGAATATCTTGTAAACGGATTGGCCTTTAATACATACATACTTAATTCTTTTTATGTATTCAATGCAGAGTTTACCGATTGTGATCATCTATTTGATGCTTCTCTTCGCCAGGGTCATTTCTCACTCCCGATTTTTCCAAAGGAGGCAATCACTGATTTTAAGGCGCCTGATATAAACGATGATATTGAAAACGAAGAGAGTGATATAAGGGAACAAGACAATGATAATAAAATCACCAGGTCTCCATTTGTAACAATCTCAATTGATGACAGCAACGAGATTGAAGATAAAGAACGTGCTGTTCACTATCAGTCGTTGCCAGACGACATTCAAGTAGGATAAAATTGAGTAAATTTTACAATAATGTAAATTCTTTTGGTAATAATGTAAATTCTTTCTCGCACATTTATCTCACTTCAATTTTGCAAGATTACGTCTCCCTTTTTTTAAATCCTTATTTACTAACATTTTCTATTTTTAGTGTATTTACACGTTTATGGCGAAGCCAAGAGAACGTGTGAGGCTTCAATTCACTTCTTTTCAATTAGCGGGTACTGCGAATCAGTAAGTGATATTTTTTGATTAGTATATATATTTTTTTATTTTTAAGTTGTGAATCAGAATATGTGGATGTTTACTCAGAATTAGAAGACCCTACAGAAGACCTGCTTTCTGCGAATTTAGATGCTCGTTACTGTGGAACGGTTGCACCAAATGTTCGAATAAGGTAGTATTTTATTGGACCTGGTTAAATTTATTATTGAATCTTTCAAGTTTGCACCAAGTTCTTGTGCTTGTACTTCATTCTCGTATTGGTCGTCGTCGAGGTGATCCTTTTGTTCTCGCTGGCACCTTTGAATTCATTCCTGAAGCACAATTCGTTCCTGGCATTCCATTTGGGCCATCCAATGGAAAAGGATGTGCTTTTCTTATTGAGTCATCAAATAGAAATCAAGGCACAATTCTTTCTCCTACATATCCGGGTGCTTATCCAAGCGTTTAGTTTTTCAATAATGTTTAATAACACTTTTAAATTATTTTTAGAATTTTCATTGTGTTTATTTATTGAAGGGGAAACAAGGAGAGCGAATCCGTCTTTATTTCAAGTAAGTTTGATTTTCTTCGCGGTTAATATATCCTTTAATTTTAGAGATTTTGATGTTTATTTTGGCGGCGAGCAGTAAATATTTTTCACTTTATTGTAATTATTTTAATTTTATTCTAGTTGTCCTTATGACTCGTTGACCATATATGATGGTGATACAAACTCTGAACCTATCCTACGGAAACTATGTGGTATCAAATTTTAAAGATGTCTATACATAAAAATTCTTAATTGAATTTTTTAGGCCTTCAACAACGTTTAGAACTTTTTTCATTTGGCACGACATTGTTGCTCGAATTTAATACTACAGAACCGCCAAAAAATGACATGAGAGGGTTAGTCTTTTTAAAACTGATAATTTTATAAAATTTCGTTTTTTAGCTTTGCAATTGATTACGAATTCTCTACGCGTTTCGTAGATATTGTTCGACTTATTGGACCTCAGAGGAGAATTTCACATATTAGAGGATCGGAATGTGATATTAGAGTGATAATTTTCTTAATAAATTTAATCGTAAAATTTTATTTAAAAGGTACGCTCCAATCGAGAATCTGTTCATTATATCCAATCGCCAAACGTAACTTGTTTAGCTTATTAATTTAAATTTGTTAGTTTCCGGAAATGTTTCCATTAAATACAACATGCACGTATGTACTTGACGGTCTTCAAAGCGATCAGAATCTTGAAAAAGTGTTACTCCACTTTGAAGCTGTTGCTATGTCACCCTCTACTGCCTCCAATGAAAATATTTTGCCTTTGTCCAGTGCCCTCGCACCTAATACCTCTAAATCAATGGAACATTCTCCTTCAGGGAATGACGATTGCAACAATGGTGCATTTGTTGGTATTGAATTTTTTATATTTTATAATAACAAAAAAAATCAAATTTATTTAAAGGTATTGCCACAACTGCAGCATCAGTTAATAATTGAAACAGAAATAAATTATTAATTTGGCTATTAAGATCAAGTCAGCATTAACCAACAGTGAGGAAAGTTCATACGATGCTATTCTATGTGATACACTTTCGCAGGTTTTTTTGATTATGTATAAAAATCAAAATTAACCTTCTTTAGGGAAACAATCCATCATTCGTTAGTCAAGGACCACGCATTGTTTTAGTTTTTAGCTCACTGGAACAATCTCACGATACTTCAAATAAATCATCAACGAATCCACGTGGATTCAGGTATTTTATTTTGTTTATGAAATTAAAATTTTTTCCTCATTCAGAGCTCGAGTGGAATTTAAAACTGGTAAGTCGGTGAATAAAATTCCTTAATTGATTTTATCAGTTAATTAACTTAATAATAAACATCTAATCCATTTAGATTTTGGTATCGCTGGAGAAAGTATTGGTGGATCTAATCGATGTGCTTTTCGCTTTCACGATCCCACTGGATCATTCAATAGTCCACGATATCCAGTAACTTTTTGTTGAATAAAATCATCAAGGCTAATTATTTAAGGCTAACTACCCGTTAGATACTGAATGTACCTATCACATTGTTCATGTATGAATTAATTATAAAATATTTTTGCCTCTAATCCTTTTCTTTACTTAAAACAGGCAAGTACTCAACAACACATGGCAGGGATATCTGACAAACAAATTTTGCTGCATTTTAAGGTATTTCTAGTTAAAAATAATTTAAATTTTTTAACTTTTATAGCAATTCGCCTTATTTGAGGACAAAGAGTAAAAAATATTTTTCTCGGATACTCCAAATTTTTATCCCTTCCAGATGCAATGACTGGCTAAAAATTTTTGATGTGTTTTACGAATCAGATGGTACAGAAACACTTCGACTTCAAGCACAGCATTGTTGGAATGTATTCCCTGGACCAACAATTTCATCATTTGGAGCACACGAAATGCGTGTTGTTTTTCATTCTGATGGGTTTGGAACAGCTAATGGATTCGATGCACATTATGAAATTCGTGATGCATTTGAAGAAGAGGTCCCCCATCGTAAGGATAAACGCCATTGTGGTGAATTAATCCAAGCAAATGAAGAGCTGACTACTGGACATTTTGGTTAGTTTTTAACATTTTTCCTATTTATGTAGTATGTATTTATAAAACAGAATCTCCCGGGTATCCGGTTAAATATGGTACAAATAAACAATGTGATTGGGAAATACGAGTCAGATCAGGCCATCAGGTATTACTTCGCCCTAATGCTTTCAATATTGAGGGACAGATGACAGACGAGAAAATTGACTGTATGAGGTTTTATCAAAATATTTATTTTGTAATTCTTATTCTGTAAGTGCTGTATTTCGTGTCCATTTGGATATGCAAAATCGCAGCAGGTTAGATTTCTTTCAAAAATAGTGTGTTATTTGTTTTACTCATCAGGGATTTGCAACTTTGTGGAGAGAACATTCAAATGATTCCTCCGGTAAATTATTTAGAATTTTTGGTGAATTTTGTTTATAGATTGTCTCGCCATCAAATTCTATACGAATGAGGTTGATATAGTTAAAGTATCTTTCTATTGTAAAAATAGTTTTCTAACTTCTCCTGACAAAGTAAATGGTCTTCAAGGATTTAATTTTTCATGGACAGAAGTTCGTCGCGTTCAAAGTAAGGAAATTAAAAATTTTAAAGTTAAATACAAAGTATCTTTAAGGTGATAGCGAATGTACAGGAGAACAATTCTATTTATGTTCTTATTCACGTTTATGCATTGATGCCCAGGTTTATGAAATAAATGTATAATCGAACTGACGATGTATTCTTTTTAGTTACGTTGTAATGGGGAAGATAATTGTGGCGAGAATGATGATAGCGATGAAGCACATTGTAGGTTATTTAAATTATATTATTTATTTTTTTGATGTGAGCTTATTAATACTTGTAACTTTGTGTTTTCGGTACTTTTGGCGGTTATGAAGGCTGGAGACAAAATGCTGCCACTAATTTTCCAGTGGATATGCATCTTTTCATCCCTACAATCTTATGCCAATATTTGATACTCAAAATTAGATTTTAATAGATATTTCTACAAATATTTGTACATATATAACGTATATATGAATAAATTCAACCCGCGCTTCTAGGTTTGTTGTGTTATTTGAAAGTTAACTAAATTTTTGGAAAGTTGCTGTTCAACTAACTCAGAAACTACAGAATTTTTTAATAAAAAATAACTGATCTTTATTGTCTTGCTCTGTTTGAGATTTTTTAAACTCTGTAACTCAGGCTCCAGAATCGACAACTTGACAGACATGCGAACAATTGTAGTCGCCTATATAGTATCTGGTTTAATTTTTCTCTTCATTTTCTCGTTTTTCTGCATTCTCTTCAAATCAAAATTGAAAAGAAAAAATCATGCCAGGGAAGATCTACGCCGAAAATCACAAAGACGACGTAAAAGGCAGAAAAGTGGCCACCGAGGAACGAGCGTTCATCACCGATATCCACATCAATCAGGCAGTCGACTTGCCGGCGAGACGAATACTACAAGAACACCACGGCTGAGGCAACCTTTTAGGCAATCGAAACCTAAACAAACAATCCTGGACAAGCACAGACTCTCAGGTGCTGTTACAATGATAACAAGACTTTCTGAGGATGAGAGGTGTTTAAACAATTACCGATAATAAACGTAATTTGTTAACATTTTAGTCTCCACCTTCCGATGTATGACAACCATCATCAAGTCATACATGATCATCTTCCCAAGTTATCACCAACGCTCGAGGAGCAACCTTACTCTTTAGCTATAAATGGTACCAATGTTGTAATGACTCCGGAACAAAACATTGAAGGAAATGTTAAAATATTTTACGGCTAGTAAAATGGAAGGCTCAGGAATGGATATCGCTTTTATGTACTAGCTATTTGATTGTCTAACGGGTTAATCATATCTCGCTGTTTAAGATTTAAGATAAATTTGAAAAATAAAATTTAGAATATTTTAAGCAAAAGCGAAAGTCCATGTTAAAAAATCAAGGCAGAATAAAATAAAGGAAAAGATAAATTAAAAAATTTTAAAACAAATTTAATAATCAAAGTTATTTTCGCCTATGATTAAATTTCTTCATTGAACTCTTGTAAAGAAGCGTCGGGCAGTAATAGAATCCTTCTCAAGTGTCTAAAAGTGAGAGAGAGCTACATATTAATTTTTAGGATAGTAACTGAAATTAAAACTTTGGAATATCGTGTGACTTGAGAAAAAAACTTGAGAAATAAAAATATTACCAAAACCAATTTGTCATTGTCGTCGATTGAGTAACGGTAGATTTCGCCAACATTCTCAGGTTCAGCTTTACCTTCTTTATCCAATCTTATGTGCTTTTCAGTGAGTGTATCTTCCCCATCCATTTGAAATGTGATCTTAAGTAATAAATGACATATCTTAATTTAAGAAAAGTTAGTAACCTTGTGTTGTTTTCCATCCAATCCTTTAGCCTCAAACTCTTCGTCTAGCGTCCAGCCAATATAGGGAGTATCACCCTTAGAGCTAATATTGTGTGCATCATATTTTCCTGTAGCTGAAGTCGATTTTTCAAAGACTTTAGTAATTGAAGTAAAAGAAATTAATTTACGGAAAATCCAAGAAACACCTTAAAATAGATTGTTCAAATGTAAATAAGGGAAAACTATTACAAACCACGAGCAGCCAAATATTCCTCAAAGTTTTCACTTTTTTCATGTTTAAATTTTCCAAGAAATTTTTCAGGAATTGAAGACATTTTCGTATTAGATTTTGTAGTAACTAAATATAAAAAATTTAAGAATTGTCCAGACTCAATTAACTGAAACGGCTTGGATTCAAACAATAGTGGAATTCCAATTCGTCCCATGAACAAAATCCCCGATTCGTCCCACTGAACAAACCTACTTGATTTTTTCTTGTTCTAAATTGATGAGCTCTCAACTAAAAGATAGGTCCTGTGCAATTTGGCGCTTTTAAACCTTCATTGTTCTTTCAGATATGTTTTGGGGAAAAACATTGGTTCAGGAGCGTATGGCTCGGTGGCGATGGCGCACGACATGGTTGAGTTTTAGAAAATGTTACACCCTAATTTAATTTTTGTTAAAATTAACAGGAGACAAACTTAAAAGTAGCAATAAAGAAGATTACTAAGGCATTCTCTGCTTTGACACTGGTTAAACGCACTTTGAGTTATTTTTATTATTTTGACAAGAAAAATAGCATTTTTAAGGGGAAGTTAGAATTCTTCAAGATATAAGGCATAGAAATATCATAAAGGTCTTGAACCTTTTTTCCGTGGGAGATGATGTTCAAGGCAAAGATATCTATCTAGTGATGGATCTGATGGTAACAAATAACTAAAAACTTTCTTTTTTTATCTTTTCAGGAAACCGATCTACATCAGATAATACATTCTTCTCAGAAACTCACGGACCAACACAATCAGTACTTTCTTTATCAAATACTATGCGGGTTAAAGGTATCCAAACTATGTATCAATCCTATTAATTTAATAAAAACTATTGTAGTACATGCATTCTGTCGGCATTGTTCATCGGTATCATTATATTTCACTAATATTATATTTTATCGATAGAGATCTTAAGCCGAGCAATTTACTAATAAATGGAGACTGTCTACTAAAAATGTATTTATGATCTATTATTGCATGTTTAAGACATTCTTTTTAGAGCTGATTTTGGATTAGCACGTTCCGTGGAACAATGTGCTCGTGAAGAGGGGACAATTATGACTGTTTGTTATTTAGAAATATAGAGTTAATCATTTGATACAGCAATATGTGTCTACAAGGTGGTACCGCGCGCCAGAGTTACTCTTTTCACTTATCGATTACGGCACAATGTTATTCACTTATGAAGGTCAAATCTAATCAGAAAATTGACAGGGTAGATATTTGGTCAGTTGGAACGATTTTTGCGGAGATGATACAGCGTAGGCAATTATTCCCTGGAAGGGACGCTGCTACACAAATTAAAGTAACATCCTCGATAATTGTAAAAAATTTAAATTAAGATGATAGTTTGTTACCTTGGAACTCCAGAAGCTGAGGTAAAACTATTTTAATTATTTCACTCACAATCTAAATTTAGGTGATGCAACAGATCACCTCAGAGCTGGTACCTTGCGTAATTTTTCACTATTTTTTTTATTTTTCGGTGCGCATTTGGATCGATAAGTGTGGACAAAGAGAACCTTTACCGTGGAGTACAATATTGCCTAACGCAACGAGTAAAGGACTAAACTTGATCAACAAGGTAAATGCGTATTATCAGCCTTAAATAAAATTCAACGCAAGATGATGCAAATTGCACCATGGAAACGATATTCAGCAAAAGAGGCATTGGAACATCCCTATTTGAGCTTGTAAGGCAAATCAACTATATTAATATCGTTTTAGATACCATGACTCGAATAATGAACCGTGTGGTTCTCAAGCTGTTAGGGTTGATGCAGATGCAATCGAAAAACTCGACGCAGAGGAATTGAAAATTGCGCTCCTAGAAGAAGCCGAGAAATTTACAAAAAATTGATGTACTTGAAAATTATAAAATAATTTATACCTGGAAACGGAAAAACAATGAAAAATCATCAGAATAAATTAATGAGATTTAATGTTCAATACTCATATTCATCGAAGTCATATTCATCATAATCTTCAGTATGATCAGAATCTCCATAGTTATCATAATCTCCATCATAATCATAATTAGTTATATAATCTGTCAAAAAATATTTTGTGGAATTGAAAAGCGAAATTTTTATAAAACATACAATCAGAAAGATCTGGCTTTTCAGAGAAAATTTGAAATAAACACTCATGCTGTCTCCCAATTGAATCATTAAATTTTATACTACGTGCAATGTATGGAGAATCATCAGATAATTCATCAATAACAAATGAATTTCCCAACGTGAGAATTTTGTGTTCATTCGAAATCGACTAAAAATTAAAAAAAATAAGATATATACCTTATTAAATTAAAGCAACCTCGAATAAAACCTCTTCAAAATTCGCAGTGAATTCAATTCGTATCTTCAAATTTTTACTACCGCGATGCTGATGTTTGAGATCTTCTATAATTGAAATTATAAGGGCCTCCAAATTTGTAATGTAGTCGTTAGGAGAAGTAGAGTTTGAAGTACATTCAAATTCCAGATATTCAAGATTTGAGCAGCAAAGAAGCAGAAATTGTATATAACTTTTGAAATTGTCGCGAAAATTGTTTGTCGATTCCATGTCAAGACTACATTTGGTTAAAATCTTCTTTGTACGCTCAATAACAATTGGAGGTCTAATTGTAAGAATAATTGCAAGTTAATCGAGTATAAATATTATAAAAATTACACTTTGGATGAACTGCATTCAAAAATAAGATTCTCCCAAAAACTGCAAAATTCAACATTCTCCGCATTAATGGAAAGCAAAGTAATTAGATGCTTTTCTGTTAAGAATTTTTAAATTAGATTCCAATTAAAAAAGCTAACGAAAAGTTGCTGCAGACTCGTCGACTTCCACTTTCGAGATGCTTAAGTTTGAAGTTGACGGACATAATTTAGTATCTAAAGCTGAATAAAAACGGCAATGGTTTATAAAATTTTGGTAATCTTCTAATGGTTTACTGGTCCTTAGAAAAAATGTTTAAAAATGCTTTTTCGGCATTTTTGAGTTTTAACGCTCAAAAATAACGGAAAAGTACTCCCTACTTTTTTTCTAGGGACGAGTAAACTATAGGATCACCTAAATTTTAATAAAAAAATTTTTTACCTTTTGGATTTATCAAGTGTTTAAGTATTTCATCTGGCAATTCCTCTAAAGCATGACTTATTCTAATGAATGATATACGTAGTAATCCAGCACAAAGAAGATCCAAAATTAATTGCTTAGAAACGGAGTATGGTCCAGTAAAATCATTCTAGCAATAAGAAGGCAAAAATGAAAATATTTACTTACACTATTAATCATATTAAAGGGTAAACTTTCGTCTTTGTACAAATTAATTCTAAAATTGTCACCACTATTAAGAAGTTCAAGACGTTTCATTTTAGTAAAATTGGAGAGAAAAGATCGCATGTTTTTTGCACTGTGATACTATAAAATAAAAATATTAATAAATAAAAATTAAATAAACCATGAAAAGTGTATAAGCATTCAATGATCGCAGATCCATTTGATTAAACATTTTATCATCAGGTGGTTTTTTAAAGAGTAACTTTTCAGATATAATTTGTAAAATATCGTTGGATAGCTGAGGCATCGACGACATCATACCTAAAAACTTGATTTAAGAAATTTATCAAGACTAATAAAGGCTCAAAATACTATTGATTTTTTACGAAAATTCTAAACTTGGTAAAGTCAGTTTCAGTGTAGCGATTTATAGTCTGATTTAAAATGCACTCTGTCGGTGCGCTCCAAAATGTACCACCCCGAAAATGTCCCACCCCAAAGATGTCCCATCTCAAAATGTCCAACTGAATAAAAATATTCACTCCGTCGAACTGTAAATTAAGAACCGGAACAAAAATGGGAGTCGGCGATTTATGTCATAACTTAGTTTTGGGACATTTTTAGTATGGGACATTTTCGGGCTGAGACATTTTTGGGCTCAGCGCACTCTGACAATTGCTCACACTCCAATTGTCGTTTAAACGAGAAATCAATTTTCAGAATAACTTACAATTTCAGAATATTTGACTTCTTTTGATCATGTCATGATGGAAACGACAAAATTGGATAATGATGAATCTAATGAAGTGCGTATGCTCGAAAAAGAAACCGTACAATTGGATATCAATAAAGCAATGAATACTAATAATGATTTGAATTCACAAGCAGAAAAAATTGATAATGTTTCCGATGCTAGTTCTCACTTAACGCATTCTTCAATGTCAATTTGTAGTTCAGCCGCAGGCAGAGGAGCTACAAAGGTATTTAAAATTTATTTTTATATTTTATTTATATAATACATACAAATCAATGTTTATGTTTCAGGTTTATTACCATATAGACGATGAACAAACACCTTATTGCACTGAATTGCCAGTACCCAACAATCGCGTTACGTTAGGTTTTTTATTCAAATAATAATAGAGGACTAGTTTAAAATTCCAGGCGATTTTAAGAGGGTCCTCAACAGAACTAATTTCAAATACTATTGCAAAGCAATTGATTCAGAAGTTGGAGGGTAAGTAAATATGTTAAATTTAATTCATTCATAAATTTAATATACTTTCCATTCGAGTTACTGATATATCATTGAGTTATCGTTTATTTTTAAGCGAAGTCAAAGCCGAAATACGTGATGATGCACAGCAGCTTACGCGCTCTTCTAATGGCCATTTTGAACTTTTTCTTTTAACAGCGGAAAATTCAAATTCTGATGGCAACTCTTCAGGCGTTTCCAAACTTGCCTCTATGAAGAAGGTTATTCTTTGTTCTCGATCATTTTATTTTCAACAATATTCAGGTACCTTTGGGTCCTACCACGATTTATCCGTTCACAAGTTCACAGCACTATCGTCCACGCAATCGATGTGATTCCAACTATGTATCGGGTATTTTATTTTAAATAATTTTTATTTTTTTGGTATCTCACAAAATATATGATTTTATGCTTTGCTTTACAATCCTGTCTTGCTATCCAATTTAAAATTTTTATAGGTAATCACACAAGACAACCTTTTGATGATTCCACTCTCTATACAAATGAGACTGATCACCGCCTTTATTCTGATGATGAGTCACGGTAATCCTCAAGTTTTTTGATTTTGCTTTAAGATTTTTTTATCAAATTAAAATAATATTTCGGTCTTTCCACATCAACCGACAACATCACCTCTGTATCAAGGCAGCGCTACAATTTATATCGGCGTCGACGTCGCCAGGCCCCGCGAAACAGACGGAAGCCTTCACGTGCATCTTCACTTTCATCAATGACTGAGACCTCAATGGCACTGGAAGTTATCACAGTACTAATTTTATAAAATTCAATATAAAATTCAAGAAATTCGATTAATTATAACATTTATAGGTTACACTCAATATGGACTCTGCTGTTAATTTTCTTGGTATTTCCATTGTGGGTCAATCTTCATCACGCGGTGATAACGGAATTTATGTGGTCAGTTTTTTGATATACTGGAAATATTTTATCCAATTATTGATTTTGAATTGCCATAACTTGTGTGCCAATTATAGTTAATTGAAATTACATTTTTATTCTTTAGGCTAACGTTATAAAAGGTGGTGCTGTCGCTTTAGATGGTCGCATTGAACCTGGAGATATGATTTTACAAGTGAACGATGTTTCCTTTGAAAATTTTAAAAATGATAAAGCAGTTGAAGTTCTCAAGCAAGCAGTCAACAGACAAGGGTAACTTTTAGAATTGAACAATTAATTTTGCTCAATTATAACTTGTCGAGTTAAAATTTATTTTTTTTCAGGCCAATTAAATTGACGGTTGCAAAAAGTTTTGATTCCGGTCGAGCTAATTATTTTTCTGTGCCAGTTCGTGAACCAGTGCGCCCAATTGGTATTTAAAAATTTTTTAATTTAATTCAACTATAAAATATCGTTTCCGCCCAAATTTTACCTTTTTAAAAATAGCCAAAAATCATTAATATAATTTTTTAATCATTTTTGATACACACGCTTGGGTGCAACATACCAATGCTGTACGGGGAATGGCTGTTGGTACAATTGTGAGTGCGATGAACTCTATCCCAGAAGGTTTATGAATTTAATTTTTATCTAAAAATTAATTGGGCAATTGTTTTTTGCCTCTGTTTAATTTTTATCTAATTTGTATGTTTTTAAAAGTTCTAAACTAATATTTAGGCTCAGAAGGGGCGCCAACACCTATTCCCGCTCACAATCAGTATCATCCGCGTGAACAAATGGTAAATATGCTAAACATTCCCCCTTCCATCACTCAACATCAACAACGATCGGCATGTAGTAGCAATACAACGGCTACCTCAACAAATGGTTCAGGTGGTGTGGCTCCTCAAATAGTACTTGGGCAGGGTGGTGTATTTTTGGCGGTTCAACCTCGCTTAGACATAAACTCTGACAAACGAATAATAATTCGTGCAATGGTTGCAATCGGTTCCGGATTGGAAATTCGTGATAGAACTTGGCTAAAAATTCCAATCCCAATGTCTTTTTTGGGTATTATTTTAGTATTACATTCTTCGTTAACCTTTTTATTTAAGGTAGTTCTCTGGTTGATTGGTTGATTCAGAACGTGGATGGCTTGAAAACTCGGAAAGAGGCTCGCAAATATGCCTCTGATCTACTAAAAGAACGGTTTATTGCTCATGTTGTTAATAAGCAGGTTAGTTATAACATAGTATATTATTTGAATTAATTTTTTTCGGAAAAAATGCTTTGCGTGTTTATTTCACGTATTTTAAATTTAGGTATTTACGGAGCAATGTTACTATGTTTTCGGAGATAATTGTTCAGGTAAACAATATATTGTTTACGAATTTTCATTGATTTTGAAGACTTGTTACTTCTTCGCAATGGTATTGAACATGGATCAGCTCTGGTTCGAAATCCTCAAAATCAAGCCGTATTAGCCAACCAGAGATTGTTCCACGATCGCGATTGCGGAACGCAAGTACCATACATGCTGCATACAAATTTTGGGGTTAATTTCTTATATTAATTTAGTTTTCTTAATTACTTTTTAATTAGGGTAGTGAGTATGCAATGCCTTCTGTATCACCATATCCACCACCGGGAATTCCTATGCAAACAACATTGGAATATTCAAATCAGCAGAGACAGCTACATAAATTAGTTCCACAAAATCCAGTACATACACAAACCCGTTTTGACCAATTTGGTGCAAATAGTCAAGCTAGTAATAACTCTAACGAGGAGTCAAGTGGATCGGAGCATCGAAGAAAGTACTCTTTTTCTTAATAAAAAGAATAAAAATTAAACATTTTTAGGGCTATGCTACCGCCTGCACCTTCATTAACGTCTATCGGACAACCACAATACTTTCAACCCCATCAGTTTTTTCCTGGTCAAATACATAGGACTTCTCAACCTACTGGCCCTCCACCTACTACTCCTGACGATGTGAACTCAATGATGCTGAACAGGTTCTGTGGTATCAATGGTACTTTCCAACAACAGACTATGTCTCAACAAAATGGAAGAGTTGGGGTAGCAACGGAGAATTTTTTTGTGGAACACTTCTAAAACTTTAATTGAATATTTATCAGTTCTGATTCTCCAGTCTTATGTTTCACATTATTGAATGTTAATCTAGGATTATTATAATGTTACACTTTTTGCACATATGAAAATCCTCTATTCGCAAAATATTTTTCTAAATTTTAACCCCCTATCAGACCACCTTATTTTATTCTTTCCGAATGAATTTTCCAACGATACCAAATACATATATATGGTGCTTTTATTCACAAATGCTTCATTTTCTATATTGTATTTTGTAATATGTTGCCATAAATTTTATGCTATCTATATTATTTAGATTGTCTACTAATAATGGGCTTGACTCAAATGCCCCATGATTATTGTTTTTTACATTTTTGATTCTTACATTTTTTAAGCACTTTTAGCCATGGACGTTTATGCTAATTATATGATTCAACAAAATGGAATCAGACAGGAACAACAACCAACTCTAAGCCAAATGAAACAAGAATTTGCTCCGTACTCGGGGTCATCATCACAAGCAACAGGAACTGGTAAATTTGTGGCCATGCCACTGCTTCAACAAACTGGCAAGGTTGTCTCCCTTTTTTAAACATGCGTTTGAATTTTATCATTCTTATTTTTCTTGATAGGTATTTGTTGGGCCTGGCCAGCACAGAGAAGCTCAACTAATTGGGCTTGGTCTTAGAAAGTTGAGAACATTTGAGAGAGAAGACATAGAACGCGCAAAACGATATGCTCTTGATCAGTCAGTAAAATTCGTAATGCTAAAGCAAAGAGAAGCTCATCAACAACAAGTAAATTTTATATGGGATTTTCTCTGTTTTAAGTTATTATTCTCGCGAATTAGGAGAATGACTATACTTTTTTGTAGGGGCCACATGTATTCTATTGATTAAAAATGTTTTTTGAACCTTGAACTATTTTTATTACAAGAATTTAGATTTTTTATTCGGTTTAATTTAAAACCATTGAAATATAGTTTTTGATAATTAAGACGATTGTTTCACCTTTCAAAATTTTAACAAATACAGAAGTTAGTTTTCATGATTTCCTTTTCCCTCTCCCTCCCCCTTCAGAATTGACAACGCAAATAGTAAAGAAAACTGCAGCAGCTCGGCCGATTCATACACTCAAACGTTCAATCTGAAAGAATGTGTTGTTTACTTTATTTCAGCATAGACTTGACTTTTTTTATTAATACATATTTTTCAAAAAATTAATTATTTAATTTTCAGCAACAAAAAATCTCCTTGTATACTCAGGCACTTTCGATTGTAAGCAAATTAATTTATCCCAGAGCAAAACTTATTTTAAGATGTCGCGCATTTACATAGGGTCAATCAATTTTGATATAGGTGAGGATCATCTCCGCATGAATTTTTCTCCGTTTGGTCCAATAAAGGTAGTGTTTGAGATTTATGCATTACCACATTTTTCAATTTAAAACAGATTGTGAACATGTGTAGAGATCCAGCAACTGGGGTATGTTTGCAAGTTATTTTTTATATTCGTTGAATTTTAGAGTCACAAGGGTTTTGCTTTTGTCGAATATGAAGTTCCGGAGGCTGCCCAACTTGCGCAAGAGCAAATGAATGGAAAAATGATGGGAGGAAGAAGCATTAAAGTTTCACCAGTATAATTTTAATCCATCAATAATTTTGTGTTGAAAATTATTTTTAGGTTACGAGACCAACAAATATGCCTCAAGCGCAATCCATTATTGGTTCTTGATTTGTTAAAATAAATTCTGAATATTTTTTTAGATATGATCGTTAGTGAGGCTCGCAAATTTAATCGCGTATATGTTTCCTCTATTCATCCAGAGTTGCTAGAAGAGGATTTGCGCAGTGTTTTTGAGGCATTTGGTGAAATTCAGAAATGTTTGTTGGCTAAGGACGCATCTGGACGGCACAGGTTCATTTTTCAATTTCAAATGGTAGATTTGACAGTGTAAATAAGTATGGTTTAAAATGAAATCGCTTTTAAGTAAAGTATAAATACTTTTAGGAGTTTCGGATACATCGAGTTCTCAACCCAACAAGCAGCAAAAGAAGCAGTAGAAGGAATGAATGGGTGGGTTATTTTTCACGTTTTTTATTATATGTAATTGCTGAATTTCAAGCTTCAATTTTGGTGGTCAGTGCTTAATCATATGTCGCGCTATTACTCCACCTGATGCACTTAGCTATTTGAGTGCAACACCAAACCCATCTGGCGTTCTACCTGCAGCAACAGCTATGGCAATGGCGGCAAGTTTTTGACATCCTTGACAAATTACCTTTATTTTGGCACTTAAAATAATTTTTTTCAGGCAATAACGGCAAAAATACAGGCGACTGAGGTTGTTAGAATTCCACTTCTATAAAATGAGTTAATGTTCATTAGTATTTTCTTTTATGCATAAATATTTTCAATTGTAAAACTGATTTTTTATCGACTTGTTAAAAGATCTTTTTTCTATATATCTAGACATTGAAGAAAATATCGAGAGAAATTTAAAAAATAGATTCAAATGATTTTCTGATTTTTTTTAATAGAATAGCTGACTGAATAATAAATACAGATTTCCTCTGAGGATTTGAACCCATCAGAAATATATTGGTAAGTTCATTGGTAAGTTTAACCAGACTACGCTGGCTAATTGTCTACTGTCCAATCGTTTGTTAAATTGTCTTGATGTCATGTTGCTTTACTGATCAAACGTCGTAATGCCTTTATTACCGTGTTGGTAAATGTTACGTGTAGAATTAACACTTATTTTTAATTCTTCAGTGAATTTATTTTTTCTTGCTGTTTGAACTTCGTTAAAATTCCTATTAATGCATCGCAATTGGGCACAGAACGTACCTTTGCCAGGAAGGTAAGTGTTTTCAGCTCAAATAAACTTTAACATTTTCTGTTGTAGTGTGAAGCCTATATATGGTGCTCAATATCCTCCTTTGAAGCATAATTCGGAAATAAGCAACTCTCCATCCAAGACGGAATTAAAGTTCAGGAATTACGAGGAAAGGTTTTTTTACAATTTTTTCTTAAAATTTACTTATAAATTTCAAGTGTTTCTGATGCATGGGATACGGCAGTTTCTATGGATGACACTCTCATTTTGTCGACTGCAGGTTTTTGATTAATTATTCTTATTCCGAATGAAATAATAGCTTGTGTGCTTGAGCGGCATGCTGCTGAGCAACAAATTCCGTCTTCTGATCTATTCAGGGAGGATTACTTAATGCCTAATTGCTATTCTGCACCTTCAAAGCACCATAAAACTCAAGCTATGCAAATGCTTGCAACTCAGAGAGGTAAATGTTAAAAGAAATTATCAAATTACATTAATTTAGAACCAATACCAGGATCAACAACTGCACTTCCCATTGGTCGTCAAAATATTTATCCAAGACTACCTGAGGTTTCACTCACGACTAGGCCGATTAATTCTTCAATTACCACGGGTTCGCAATCGATACCGTCACTAAGTTGTGTAACAAGCCAGCAAAAAACAAAAGGTTAAAAATAACTTTCAAAGGCAATCCAGTATTGAAATACAATTTATTTTAGATTCTGGTGGCGATGTCTCGCGATTTGATAGACTACGGCGAATATTGGGCATTCTGCTAGACAATAGCAACCATCATTACCAGCAACCAGCACCGGGTACAATTGTCGACTTAAACGAGTTACGTAAAGAATGCTGGCTTGGAATTCCCCAGCGGATTCGTCCTCTTGCATGGCGCATCCTTTCGGTAGTTTATAGATTTATAAATTTGCTTTTATGTAGATTTTCTATTTTATATAATCTTTTCAATTTTAACTAGGGCTATCTTCCGACAAATTTGGATCGTCGTGAGGTGACATTAAAACGGAAACGAGATGAATATTGGGATTATGTAGAGCAGTATTTTCACACTCGTTACGACGAGCAGCATCAAATCACATTTCGTCAGGTTTCTTGTCATAAACTTGAAGCTTAAATTTTAAAAATTCTTAGATTCATATTGATATTCCCAGAATGTGTCCTCTGATTCCATTATTTCAACAAAAGAAAGTGCAGGAGGTTTTATTTATTATTAAAATTTAAAATAATCACTTTTTTGGATGTCTTAATAGCCTAGCTAAATCGAATTTAGTTCTTTGGTGCAATTTTTATTTCAATATTATTAAGATGTTTGAACGTGTACTCTACATTTGGGCAATTAGGCATCCAGCAAGTGGCTATGTTCAAGGAATTAATGATTTAGTCACGCCCTTCTTCATTGTGTTCCTTTCTGAATTTATTCCTGATGGTTCTTATTTTTCTTTAATTCGAATTTATATTAAAAAAGACACAGACCTTGGAAGTTTTGACCTATCTCTTCTAAACCGAGAGCAAGTGGAAATTGTGGAGGCCGACTCCTTTTGGTGCGTTTCTGCACTTCTTGACACAATACAAGATAACTACACATTTGCTCAACCTGGAATTCAACGCAAAGTGAATGATCTCCGTGAGCTTATTAGTCGTGTTGAACGTATACATTCTTTTTTGAATTAAAAATATTTGTTTAATAATTAATAGGAAATTTATACACCCATTTCGAATCGAACGGTGTTGAATTTCTGCAGTTCTCATTTCGATGGATGAACAATTTACTGATGCGCGAAATTCCCTTACGTACCACTATTCGACTTTGGGACACATATCTGGTTTTTGAATGGTTTTTTTCGATTAACATTTATTTTTAGAGCGAAAAAGATGGGTTTTCGGAGTTTCATACGTATGTTTGTGGGGCATTCTTGCGACTTTGGTCTAAGCAGTTACAGAACGAAAAAGATTTTCAGGTTATTTATAAACCTATATTTTTGTATCATTTTTCTCATTTGATTTCTCTTGAATGATAAGTCGTTAAATAAACTGAATTAAATAGTTGTTTCAGGGCATAATGCTTAAATTGCAAAGTCTTCCCACTCAAAATTGGAATGACCAACAGATCTGTGAATTAACAGCAGGTGATTTTCAATCCTTCGATTGTTCTAATAAATTTAATAACCCTTCTTCAGATGCTTATTCATTGATGCAGTTCTTTCACGGGGCAAAGAGTCATTTGCAGAAATAATTATCATACACATGTGTATATTTATATTTTTATACCTTTCATTTTCGTTGTTTTCTCTGATATAATTTTTCAATCACCTATGATTTTAAAACATACACTCTATCCTTAAATCATCTTCCTATTTTCTGCCATTCTTTCGGGTTCGTTTTTGGTATCTTTCTACATATATTCACATGTATGTATTGGCTCAAATAAAAGCATTATAAAAATATCATCAGACTCTCGCCAGAAAACATTAGAATTGTTAACTATTGCTTATTTATAATTTATTAACCTGTTTGTTCGAACTGATCAGATGGTTTTACTTGAATTAATTTATGCAAAAAGTAGAAGCACAATTTGGTTTGTTATGCCTGCTTTCTTTAAAATTGTTTGCGTTTTAGTCGTTTCTGTTCGAGTAGGGCGTTTGTACGTTTGACGACGGCCACATTATCCACGAATAAAGTTGTTGGTTTGTGGCTACTTGGTTGTACTGGAGTTGTCTATGGTAACCTTTGAAAGAAAATGAAAAAATTAAAATATATTTAGGTACAATAGCTGTTGGAGGTTTAACAAGGTTGACTTTTTCTTATGCTGATTTTGCAAAATTTTGTTTTCAGGCTTACAGAGAGCGGTCTCTCTATGGTGAAATGGGATCTGATCAAAACTATGAAGCCACCTTTCAATCGAAATGAATGGGAAATCGAGTTTGAAAATTATAAGAAATATCCCGAATATAAACAGTGAGTTTTTATAAAGTTTTGTTCAGTTTTGTTTTTAGCAAGTCGACTACTGAAGAAGAAATAACATTGGAGCAATTTAAATTCATTTGGACCATGGAATACGTCCACAGAATGTGGGTTGTATCTTAATTTTTCTATGGATAAATGTCGTGTTTTTTTATCGTCTACATATCTATAAATATTTGCAGGTGGGGAAGAGCTGTTGGGTTAATCTTTATTGTTCCTTGTACTTATTTTTGGCTTCGAGGATATTTTTCTAATGGAATAAAGCGGAGAATGTTATTTGCCGGGTCGTTAATTCTCGCGCAGGTTTATTTTGAATTTGTTGAGCATTTTTAATTTTTATATTTTAAAATGTTTAGGGCGTTATTGGTTGGTGGATGGTTAAATCAGGTCTTAAACAAACTACGGCTGTAAAAGATGATTCTTTTGTGCCAAGAGTATCTCAATATAGGTTATTTTTATTTTTATTCACTAGTTTTCATAATTTAGACTTGTGGTCCACCTAGGCCTTGCTTTCATACTTTATGGCGTTCTTCTATGGAATGGGCTTTCTTGTTTACTTACTCCATTCGATGTTTCTTTTTTAAAGATTTGTAATAAGTTATTTTAGCATTCAAAAGTAGCATCAATTCGTCGTTTACGTGGAATGGTAACGTTCTTTAAATTTTAAGTAAAATCATTCTAACTAACAATAAGGTGCATGGAAGTAAATTGGCTATATTCTCAACAATTCTGCTCGGTAAATAAGTTGGAGCAGAGTAACAATTCTTATAAAATCTTAATAGGAGCATTTGTTGCTGGTTTAGATGCAGGGTTAGTCTATAATTCCTGGCCAAAATACTCTGGAAAATGGATCCCACATGAACTTATGGCTAGAGATATATTTGGTATTGATGAATTCTTTTCGAACCCGGTATCTGTACAATTTCTTCATCGAAATTTGGTCAAATTTTTACAATATTAGTTTTTGATCTTGTCATATTATTTTCAGGCTTATTTGACTCTCATCGTAGTTTCACTTACTTGGTTTAAGGGACGCAATATGAAGGTATAATTTACATAAAAAATATAGTCAGTTCAGCGGTAATTTAACAAAAGATCGAAAGGAAATATAAGATTTAATAATATATTGGAATTAGACAAATACAATTAAGTTGTTCTATTTTTAAATTTTATAACACTTAAGTTGTCAAATCGTGCTAAATTTGCATTGCACACTCTTTTGGCTGCATGTTTTACGCAAGCTGCGCTTGGAATTGGAACTTTAGTTAGTTTATACATATTGCCTTTATAAATCTTTTCACTTAATAGATCTATGAGGTGCCAATTTCAATTGCGTCAATTCATCAGAACGGTGCCCTGGTTCTTTATAGTGTTATAATTTGGTTATCAAACGAGATTAGAAGAATACCGAAATAATGGGTTATAAATACGATGAAACTTATTTGTTATGTATTATCAATGGAAATTTGAATAGGCTTTCTGATTTATTGAAATGTGTCTCAAATTTCAATTTGACTTTTTTCCTGAATTTTTATGTTCTCAAGCTTGCTTTTGTTTAAATTTTCTTGTTAATTTTTTGCAATATATCTCGGTTATTTTTACCAGTATCTTTTTTTTTTAATTTTTTTGTTATTTATTTCTTATAATTCACACAGATGGCTCAGGCTTTGGAAATTAATGAAGATAAGAAGAGTGAAAAATCAACGCGTTCATTCAAAAAGGGTCATCGACGCGCGCAATCAATGCCGTCCCATTATATCGGAAAACAATCACAGCGATACACTCGAAACCAAGAAAACGATAAAACGAAAGTGGTAAGCTTTTTATTTTAAAGACGTGATTGGCGTTGTAATGTTCTCTGGCAATTTTCAGTCAGATAAAAATGGAGACAAAACGCATAGACATGTCCAACTGCCGGCGTCTAATCAGAGAAGTTGCTGCCAAAATCGTCCGGATTTCGATGCTATTGAAGTTATGGAAGACGACAAAGATTTCGAGGTGATTGTATTTTAGGTTTTTTGGTTGTTTTTTAATCATATGATTTTAACCCATGAAATTAAAGGTTCCGATTAACGAAGAAGAAATGATGCAATTCGAGGGAATTGAGCACTCTGAAGGAGAAGAGGGCAACACTGATGTGCACAAAAGGCACAAAAGATTTTGGCAAGTGAATTGGAAAGGAGTACACTTCACCGGGCTTCCTGCTTGGTTACAAGGTTTATTTATTGGGGGAAATACTTATTTTTAGTTAATTTTTAGACAATGAATTTCTACACTCGGGGCATCGGTATGGTTTTTAAGTAATATTTTTTATTTTCTTTATTTTTAAGGCCGGAATTGGGTACTTTTAGTTCTTGTTTCAAAAGCATTTTTTCGCTTCACACTGAGACTGGAAATATTTGGACGCATATCTATGGTGAGTTAACATTTGCTTGGAATTATTTAATCTGTGTAAAATAGTCAAAAGACGGATTTTATATTTAGATCCCGAAATATTAATGATATTAAATATAACTTATTAGGCTGTGTTGCTTTCACTGGTGCGTTTGTTTGGCTTTTGAGTAGGCCAGCGAACGTTATGGCCTGGCCAGATAAGCTCATTTTTTCTGCATTTTTTGTCGGTGCAATCTTGTGTATGGGCCTTTCCTTTTCATTTCACACTGTTCAATGTCACTCTGAAAACGTTGGGAGACTTTTTAGCAAGTTGGTTTTTATCTGTCAAAAATCAGAGTTGTTCCGGGGTACCGATCCGAGACGTTTTAAGATGTGTGGTCAACCTGGAACAACTTTGATACGAACGAGCAATCTTTAAAAAATTTTCGCAACTGATTTAAAAATTTAAGGCTTGATTATTCTGGTATATCTTTACTGATTATAGGTTCGTTAACATTTGCTAGTATTATAATTCTTTGATTATTAAAAAGCGATTTTAGGTTCATTCGTACCATGGATCTATTACGCTTTCTATTGTCGAGCATTCGCTATGTCTTTCTACATTGGTATGATTGTTGTGTTGGGAATAGCTGCAGTCGTTGTTTCTCTTTGGGACAAATTTGCACAACCAAAATTTAGACCACTTCGTGGAGGCGTTTTTTTAGCCATGGGACTAAGCAGTAAGCTGATTTCAATTCTTTATTTTCACAAAATTCTTATGTTCTTAAAAATTCCTGATTATGGACTGTATAGATTTTTGATTCTCCTCAGTTTAAGATAATTTTTACTTGTTAGGCATTGTACCAGCGTTGCATTTGGCATTAACGGACGGTTTTAAGTGGATGTTTGATTATGCTTCCTTTCACTGGCTTTTGTTAATGGGTTTTCTGTATATAACTGGTGCCGCAGTTTACATGGTTCGTTTTTTATCATAAGTTATTCTTAATCTTACAATAGGTTCGATTTCCGGAGCGTTGTTGTCCAGGAAAATGTGACATCATGGTTTTTGATTCTTAGCCTAATACAAGTATATCTGAAAAAAATTTAGTGTCATTCTCACCAGCTCTTTCATATCTTTGTGATATTAGCTGCTGCTGTTCACTATCATGGTATCTTAGAGATAGCGATGAAAAGGCTTGAGGGTGGCTCTTGCTCTGAACAGTTAATTGAACAAAGTGGGACGGACAAGGCGGATATTCAATGGATAGACGAACAGCTACGACCATACTAGTTTAATTTCTTGTATAATTTTCATATAATATTAGTGTATTTAAATTTATTTTACATAAGTATGTAGCTTTCGATTTTTTAATTTTTATGTATGAAATTTAGCATCATATTTTTTCTTCTAGCCTTAATCTCCTTTTCATTTATCTTGTTGTCTACGTGTCTTTTAATTTTATTCTCTCCAACTGAAAAGCTCCATTTTCTAAAAAATATCTTTCTGCAAACATGCCACATAACAGCCGCGTAAATTATCGAAAAAGGAACAATAGAGTCCTCGGAAATTCCCGTGGGTAGACAAAACGAGTAGGCACGTTAATAATAGATAAGTTGTATACCTTCTCAGCTACTTAGGCCATTTAAAGAATAGGCAGGTTGAACTCTAGCTGAGTAGGGTACGATCTTATTGTTATTATTGGTTTCGATTCCATTACTGGTTTCGATCTTATTGTTAGAAATGTTTTATCAACACCAACAGCAAAATCCTCAACCAACAACATTGGAAGCTAGTGCTTATCCATCACAATATTGTCAACATCAACAACCTGAATCACAATTAAACCAACAACCAATAGGACCAACAGAAATAGTGTTCCCACAGTTACTGACACAGGCATCAAATATTGATTCAGACATATTACAGCAGCAGTCTTGTTCTGCTTCGAATCAAATTATTCAATTGGAGACAGAAAGAAATAGTTGTGACCAAGATTTAACAGGATTAACCGGGCGTCAGAATTCTACTAACGCTACAGAATCTACTATTGGAGAGTCGGCTGGCATAAATGACAATATTCTCCCTGCTGACCAATCAATATGGGTTATGAGGTTCGTTTGAATTATTTTTTCTGTACGTATACTATTTAAAAATAGTAATGGAGGTATTATTAAGTTAAAATTTCGAGAGAATAGACTGAATATTTAAATGATTCAGGGAGTCCTATCTGAAAAGGCGCGAACGTGATGAACAAAAACGACTTGAACCAGATTTTTCTGAACAATCGGTGCCGATTTGTTTAGCAGAAACTGAAGATGCCGTAAAAAGCGTGCAATATGATGACGATGAAACTGATGGGCTTTTAGCTATGGAATCAGCCCAAGAAAGCAGAAATAAACATGATGTTGGAACCAGTGGAGCGACCGATAATTCTAATGGATTAGCAAGTCGGAAGGGCAGCAAAAAAGAAGGTATAACTTAACCTAATTTCCCTCCTGAGTTTCTTAATTGATTCGTGAATTGGAACCTATTTCTAGTAGATCTAAGGCATTTAACTCTTGAACATTAAGTCCAATGTAGATCAACTCAAGATCTTATATTTTCTAGTAATTATTCATGAACCTGCGGTGCTTATAGGTATGTTTGATTTTAGTAAAAAATTGTTAATGTCAAAACGAAGAGGGCGTTCTTTTCCGAGCACGATATCTTGGTTCAACTCAAATGAGTTCTGACGGACGGACCACAAAAAGTTCGAGAATGGCGCAGGCTCAGGAGGCGGTTACTCGAGTGAAGGTAGATAAACGTTTTAAATTCCAAAATTAAATATTTTAGGCACCCGAAGGAGAACCTCAACCAAGCACTGAAATAGACTTGTTTATCTCAACTGAAAAGGTTTTTAGCGTTGTATGCATAATTTTGAATAAGTATGTTTCTTACAGATAATGGTTTTGAACACAGATCTTCAGGTTTGTTTTATGTTAATTTTCCAATTCGCAATGCTTGTAGTTTTGCCAAATAAATTCCGCCCTGTATAAGCTAAGTTGTTTTCCTTAACACATTTCAAATGTTTCCCTATTTTGTTAAATCGTATCTATATTTTCGCTGTTGTTTTCCTTATTTCCTAAGTATCAGAACTAGATGAATGCTCATATTATGTAGCTTAATAATATGATTTTATGTCATTGGTGTCAATTTATATTTTTTGCCCGGCTACGCTGTCATAAAGTTATGTCTACTGCTTATATTTATTCCTTTTCAGAGAATATCAGAAACAGATGTGCGTCAGGTTTGTATTTTTTGCTTATATGTTATTGCAATTTGTTGGATTGTGCCTTTCCCATTTTAGTGGTTGAAATTATAATGTTAATTACCTTGTTTATTTTATTTGTCTGTCTTAAAAAACTATCCTTCAAACTGAATCTTTTCTATTTTATTCTTTAGGACATACTTATGGATCACTCATTGCGTTCCATTTCATACATAGCAGATATAGGTTCGTTTCTTTATCAGTTTTGTCTTTATCGGATATTAAATAATATACTCAAATTTTTATTCCAATATAGGAGACTTGGTTGTGCTTATGGCCCGGCGAATGCCTTGTCAACAGGAACAGAGTGAGAAGTTAGTTTGTTGTGCTGCTTTGTAAAAAATTTAAAATTGCAGTACCGAAATTATAAGAAAAGCACCTCGCGTGGTCTGTCACGTGTTTGAATCAGAAGAGGCTAATTTTATTGCCCAATCTATTGGGCAGGCCTTTCAAGTTGCGTACACGGAATTTCTGCGAGCAAATGGAATTGATGATCCAAATTACTTACGGGATATTGATTATCAAGAAGTGTTAAATTCTCAAGAGATGATGGCTGAGGAACTGGAGCTGCTGGCGCGTAAAGAGACGCAAAAGGTAATTGATTATTGCGATGCATGCTCAAACATATACATAATTCAAAATATAGGTACATTTTATTCTTTAGGATGTAGTTATCTCCAAGCGCGCAGGTGAACCTATGGGAATTGTAATTGTTGAATCAGGATGGGGCTCAATGCTTCCAACATCGGTAGGATAAAAATTGAAAAAATTACAAATAAGAGAGCCGTGATCAGTTGAATTTTCATAGTAACCTATTAATTTTTGTAATTTCTATAATTATACAAGGTGATTGCTAATATGGCGCCAGGTGGACCTGCTGCGCGATCTAATCAGTTAAATATTGGCGATCAGGTGATTTAAAAATTTTTAAATACCTACCTGATATTTTTCGGTATATTAGAGAACGGAAAAATGAAAATTGTTGAACCATTTGTATACTTTATTTTAAGGTGATTGGAGTAAATGGTATCTCACTTGTTGGATTGCCGCTAAGTGCTGCACAACAAAACATAAAGGTGAGTTAGGAAATAAACATTTTCAAATAAAGCGAATATAGAATGCTCGTTCATCTACAGCTGTTCGACTGACAATTGTTTCGACTCCGCCTGTAGTAGAAGTCCGAATAAGACGACCAGATACAAAATATCAACTTGGATTTAGCGTTCAAAACGGAATAGTTAGTTTTTAGGGAATATTATGTTCAAAAGGAATTTATGCTAATTTTCTAGATTTGTTCGCTTCTTCGTGGCGGTATCGCTGAACGAGGTGGTATACGTGTGGGTCAGTTCTAATGATAGATGAAATTGATAAGTATTTGATCAATAACAATTTATTCAGGTCATCGTATTATTGAAATAAATCAGACTAGCGTTGTGGCTGTCACACATGAGCGAATCGTCAACATGCTGGCTACAGCTACTGGCGAGATCCATATGAAGTGGGTTTATGCCTATATTCTAAAAGTAAATCTAATTCAGAACAATGCCAACATCGATGTTCCGTTTGCTGACGGGGCAGGAGATACCAAACTACATATGATGTTTAATATATATATATTTTTTTTAAATTTAATTTTTTACATATAAATTGTAGTATTTTGATGCACTTTATTTACAAAAAGTTTAAATTTTTTATCTCGAAAAAAATCCCGAATCACGGTCGGGATCCGGATAATTATTTTCGGGATTTTTGAAACTGAACTGACAACCCCCTTTTTTGTGTGTGTGTGGTCAACCTGGAACAACTTTGATACGAACGAGCAATCTTTAAAAAATTTTCGCAACTGATTTAAAAATTTAAGGCTTGATTATTCTGGTATATCTTTACTGATTATAGGTTCGTTAACATTTGCTAGTATTATAATTCTTTGATTATTAAAAAGCGATTTTAGGTTCATTCGTACCATGGATCTATTACGCTTTCTATTGTCGAGCATTCGCTATGTCTTTCTACATTGGTATGATTGTTGTGTTGGGAATAGCTGCAGTCGTTGTTTCTCTTTGGGACAAATTTGCACAACCAAAATTTAGACCACTTCGTGGAGGCGTTTTTTTAGCCATGGGACTAAGCAGTAAGCTGATTTCAATTCTTTATTTTCACAAAATTCTTATGTTCTTAAAAATTCCTGATTATGGACTGTATAGATTTTTGATTCTCCTCAGTTTAAGATAATTTTTACTTGTTAGGCATTGTACCAGCGTTGCATTTGGCATTAACGGACGGTTTTAAGTGGATGTTTGATTATGCTTCCTTTCACTGGCTTTTGTTAATGGGTTTTCTGTATATAACTGGTGCCGCAGTTTACATGGTTCGTTTTTTATCATAAGTTATTCTTAATCTTACAATAGGTTCGATTTCCGGAGCGTTGTTGTCCAGGAAAATGTGACATCATGGTTTTTGATTCTTAGCCTAATACAAGTATATCTGAAAAAAATTTAGTGTCATTCTCACCAGCTCTTTCATATCTTTGTGATATTAGCTGCTGCTGTTCACTATCATGGTATCTTAGAGATAGCGATGAAAAGGCTTGAGGGTGGCTCTTGCTCTGAACAGTTAATTGAACAAAGTGGGACGGACAAGGCGGATATTCAATGGATAGACGAACAGCTACGACCATACTAGTTTAATTTCTTGTATAATTTTCATATAATATTAGTGTATTTAAATTTATTTTACATAAGTATGTAGCTTTCGATTTTTTAATTTTTATGTATGAAATTTAGCATCATATTTTTTCTTCTAGCCTTAATCTCCTTTTCATTTATCTTGTTGTCTACGTGTCTTTTAATTTTATTCTCTCCAACTGAAAAGCTCCATTTTCTAAAAAATATCTTTCTGCAAACATGCCACATAACAGCCGCGTAAATTATCGAAAAAGGAACAATAGAGTCCTCGGAAATTCCCGTGGGTAGACAAAACGAGTAGGCACGTTAATAATAGATAAGTTGTATACCTTCTCAGCTACTTAGGCCATTTAAAGAATAGGCAGGTTGAACTCTAGCTGAGTAGGGTACGATCTTATTGTTATTATTGGTTTCGATTCCATTACTGGTTTCGATCTTATTGTTAGAAATGTTTTATCAACACCAACAGCAAAATCCTCAACCAACAACATTGGAAGCTAGTGCTTATCCATCACAATATTGTCAACATCAACAACCTGAATCACAATTAAACCAACAACCAATAGGACCAACAGAAATAGTGTTCCCACAGTTACTGACACAGGCATCAAATATTGATTCAGACATATTACAGCAGCAGTCTTGTTCTGCTTCGAATCAAATTATTCAATTGGAGACAGAAAGAAATAGTTGTGACCAAGATTTAACAGGATTAACCGGGCGTCAGAATTCTACTAACGCTACAGAATCTACTATTGGAGAGTCGGCTGGCATAAATGACAATATTCTCCCTGCTGACCAATCAATATGGGTTATGAGGTTCGTTTGAATTATTTTTTCTGTACGTATACTATTTAAAAATAGTAATGGAGGTATTATTAAGTTAAAATTTCGAGAGAATAGACTGAATATTTAAATGATTCAGGGAGTCCTATCTGAAAAGGCGCGAACGTGATGAACAAAAACGACTTGAACCAGATTTTTCTGAACAATCGGTGCCGATTTGTTTAGCAGAAACTGAAGATGCCGTAAAAAGCGTGCAATATGATGACGATGAAACTGATGGGCTTTTAGCTATGGAATCAGCCCAAGAAAGCAGAAATAAACATGATGTTGGAACCAGTGGAGCGACCGATAATTCTAATGGATTAGCAAGTCGGAAGGGCAGCAAAAAAGAAGGTATAACTTAACCTAATTTCCCTCCTGAGTTTCTTAATTGATTCGTGAATTGGAACCTATTTCTAGTAGATCTAAGGCATTTAACTCTTGAACATTAAGTCCAATGTAGATCAACTCAAGATCTTATATTTTCTAGTAATTATTCATGAACCTGCGGTGCTTATAGGTATGTTTGATTTTAGTAAAAAATTGTTAATGTCAAAACGAAGAGGGCGTTCTTTTCCGAGCACGATATCTTGGTTCAACTCAAATGAGTTCTGACGGACGGACCACAAAAAGTTCGAGAATGGCGCAGGCTCAGGAGGCGGTTACTCGAGTGAAGGTAGATAAACGTTTTAAATTCCAAAATTAAATATTTTAGGCACCCGAAGGAGAACCTCAACCAAGCACTGAAATAGACTTGTTTATCTCAACTGAAAAGGTTTTTAGCGTTGTATGCATAATTTTGAATAAGTATGTTTCTTACAGATAATGGTTTTGAACACAGATCTTCAGGTTTGTTTTATGTTAATTTTCCAATTCGCAATGCTTGTAGTTTTGCCAAATAAATTCCGCCCTGTATAAGCTAAGTTGTTTTCCTTAACACATTTCAAATGTTTCCCTATTTTGTTAAATCGTATCTATATTTTCGCTGTTGTTTTCCTTATTTCCTAAGTATCAGAACTAGATGAATGCTCATATTATGTAGCTTAATAATATGATTTTATGTCATTGGTGTCAATTTATATTTTTTGCCCGGCTACGCTGTCATAAAGTTATGTCTACTGCTTATATTTATTCCTTTTCAGAGAATATCAGAAACAGATGTGCGTCAGGTTTGTATTTTTTGCTTATATGTTATTGCAATTTGTTGGATTGTGCCTTTCCCATTTTAGTGGTTGAAATTATAATGTTAATTACCTTGTTTATTTTATTTGTCTGTCTTAAAAAACTATCCTTCAAACTGAATCTTTTCTATTTTATTCTTTAGGACATACTTATGGATCACTCATTGCGTTCCATTTCATACATAGCAGATATAGGTTCGTTTCTTTATCAGTTTTGTCTTTATCGGATATTAAATAATATACTCAAATTTTTATTCCAATATAGGAGACTTGGTTGTGCTTATGGCCCGGCGAATGCCTTGTCAACAGGAACAGAGTGAGAAGTTAGTTTGTTGTGCTGCTTTGTAAAAAATTTAAAATTGCAGTACCGAAATTATAAGAAAAGCACCTCGCGTGGTCTGTCACGTGTTTGAATCAGAAGAGGCTAATTTTATTGCCCAATCTATTGGGCAGGCCTTTCAAGTTGCGTACACGGAATTTCTGCGAGCAAATGGAATTGATGATCCAAATTACTTACGGGATATTGATTATCAAGAAGTGTTAAATTCTCAAGAGATGATGGCTGAGGAACTGGAGCTGCTGGCGCGTAAAGAGACGCAAAAGGTAATTGATTATTGCGATGCATGCTCAAACATATACATAATTCAAAATATAGGTACATTTTATTCTTTAGGATGTAGTTATCTCCAAGCGCGCAGGTGAACCTATGGGAATTGTAATTGTTGAATCAGGATGGGGCTCAATGCTTCCAACATCGGTAGGATAAAAATTGAAAAAATTACAAATAAGAGAGCCGTGATCAGTTGAATTTTCATAGTAACCTATTAATTTTTGTAATTTCTATAATTATACAAGGTGATTGCTAATATGGCGCCAGGTGGACCTGCTGCGCGATCTAATCAGTTAAATATTGGCGATCAGGTGATTTAAAAATTTTTAAATACCTACCTGATATTTTTCGGTATATTAGAGAACGGAAAAATGAAAATTGTTGAACCATTTGTATACTTTATTTTAAGGTGATTGGAGTAAATGGTATCTCACTTGTTGGATTGCCGCTAAGTGCTGCACAACAAAACATAAAGGTGAGTTAGGAAATAAACATTTTCAAATAAAGCGAATATAGAATGCTCGTTCATCTACAGCTGTTCGACTGACAATTGTTTCGACTCCGCCTGTAGTAGAAGTCCGAATAAGACGACCAGATACAAAATATCAACTTGGATTTAGCGTTCAAAACGGAATAGTTAGTTTTTAGGGAATATTATGTTCAAAAGGAATTTATGCTAATTTTCTAGATTTGTTCGCTTCTTCGTGGCGGTATCGCTGAACGAGGTGGTATACGTGTGGGTCAGTTCTAATGATAGATGAAATTGATAAGTATTTGATCAATAACAATTTATTCAGGTCATCGTATTATTGAAATAAATCAGACTAGCGTTGTGGCTGTCACACATGAGCGAATCGTCAACATGCTGGCTACAGCTACTGGCGAGATCCATATGAAGTGGGTTTATGCCTATATTCTAAAAGTAAATCTAATTCAGAACAATGCCAACATCGATGTTCCGTTTGCTGACGGGGCAGGAGATACCAAACTACATATGATGTTTAATATATATATATTTTTTTTAAATTTAATTTTTTACATATAAATTGTAGTATTTTGATGCACTTTATTTACAAAAAGTTTAAATTTTTTATCTCGAAAAAAATCCCGAATCACGGTCGGGATCCGGATAATTATTTTCGGGATTTTTGAAACTGAACTGACAACCCCCTTTTTTCAAAATAATATTTCAATAGGATCGGGCTTTCATACCTCCCGGTTACATATACCAAGGTACGGGATGGTCTTCCATAGGTACGGGCAGTAGGGCACTTAGACCTTTGATTAGATTAGACCACCTTCTTCCTGACCCCCCCCCCCCCCCCCCCCCCGACAAAATGCCACCGATAAACTGTCACTGACCAAATGTCCAGTGATCAACTGTCACTGACCAAATGTCCAGTGATCAATTATCACTGACCAAATGTCCAGTGATCAATTGTCACTGACCAAATGTCCAGTGATCAATTATCACTGACCAAATGTCCAGTGATCAATTGTCACTGACACCCACACTGAAAATTCCGCACTGAACTGACAACCCCCTTTTTTCAAAATAATATTTCAATAGGATCGGGCTTTCATACCTCCCGGTTACATATACCAAGGTACGGGATGGTCTTCCATAGGTACGGGCAGTAGGGCACTTAGACCTTTGATTAGATTAGACCACCTTCTTCCTGACCCCCCCCCCCCCCCCGACAAAATGCCACCGATAAACTGTCACTGACCAAATGTCCAGTGATCAACTGTCACTGACCAAATGTCCAGTGATCAATTATCACTGACCAAATGTCCAGTGATCAATTGTCACTGACCAAATGTCCAGTGATCAATTATCACTGACCAAATGTCCAGTGATCAATTGTCACTGACACCCACACTGAAAATTCCGCACTGAACTGACAACCCCCTTTTTTCAAAATAATATTTCAATAGGATCGGGCTTTCATACCTCCCGGTTACATATACCAAGGTACGGGATGGTCTTCCATAGGTACGGGCAGTAGGGCACTTAGACCTTTGATTAGATTAGACCACCTTCTTCCTGACCCCCCCCCCCCCCCCGACAAAATGCCACCGATAAACTGTCACTGACCAAATGTCCAGTGATCAACTGTCACTGACCAAATGTCCAGTGATCAATTATCACTGACCAAATGTCCAGTGATCAATTGTCACTGACCAAATGTCCAGTGATCAATTATCACTGACCAAATGTCCAGTGATCAATTGTCACTGACACCCACACTGAAAATTCCGCACTGAACTGACAACCCCCTTTTTTCAAAATAATATTTCAATAGGATCGGGCTTTCATACCTCCCGGTTACATATACCAAGGTACGGGATGGTCTTCCATAGGTACGGGCAGTAGGGCACTTAGACCTTTGATTAGATTAGACCACCTTCTTCCTGACCCCCCCCCCCCCCCCGACAAAATGCCACCGATAAACTGTCACTGACCAAATGTCCAGTGATCAACTGTCACTGACCAAATGTCCAGTGATCAATTATCACTGACCAAATGTCCAGTGATCAATTGTCACTGACCAAATGTCCAGTGATCAATTATCACTGACCAAATGTCCAGTGATCAATTGTCACTGACACCCACACTGAAAATTCCGCACTGAACTGACAACCCCCTTTTTTCAAAATAATATTTCAATAGGATCGGGCTTTCATACCTCCCGGTTACATATACCAAGGTACGGGATGGTCTTCCATAGGTACGGGCAGTAGGGCACTTAGACCTTTGATTAGATTAGACCACCTTCTTCCTGACCCCCCCCCCCCCCCCGACAAAATGCCACCGATAAACTGTCACTGACCAAATGTCCAGTGATCAACTGTCACTGACCAAATGTCCAGTGATCAATTATCACTGACCAAATGTCCAGTGATCAATTGTCACTGACCAAATGTCCAGTGATCAATTATCACTGACCAAATGTCCAGTGATCAATTGTCACTGACACCCACACTGAAAATTCCGCACTGAACTGACAACCCCCTTTTTTCAAAATAATATTTCAATAGGATCGGGCTTTCATACCTCCCGGTTACATATACCAAGGTACGGGATGGTCTTCCATAGGTACGGGCAGTAGGGCACTTAGACCTTTGATTAGATTAGACCACCTTCTTCCTGACCCCCCCCCCCCCCCCCCGACAAAATGCCACCGATAAACTGTCACTGACCAAATGTCCAGTGATCAACTGTCACTGACCAAATGTCCAGTGATCAATTATCACTGACCAAATGTCCAGTGATCAATTGTCACTGACCAAATGTCCAGTGATCAATTATCACTGACCAAATGTCCAGTGATCAATTGTCACTGACACCCACACTGAAAATTCCGCACTGAACTGACAACCCCCTTTTTTCAAAATAATATTTCAATAGGATCGGGCTTTCATACCTCCCGGTTACATATACCAAGGTACGGGATGGTCTTCCATAGGTACGGGCAGTAGGGCACTTAGACCTTTGATTAGATTAGACCACCTTCTTCCTGACCCCCCCCCCCCCCCCGACAAATGCCACCGATAAACTGTCACTGACCAAATGTCCAGTGATCAACTGTCACTGACCAAATTCC